>JANHFL010003944.1:61553-75286 GCA_032468155.1 Oxyrhabdium leporinum | reverse complement strand
CTCTCCCGATCCCCAAATACCCATTCAAACCCATGATCTCTCTCCATATACAATAGATACTTTTATACGAATATATACACAGGAGAGACGCACCCAAACACTCACCATTGGCGAGGTTTTAGAAAACGGCATAAAAGGGAGAAGGGAGTGGAGAAAAGGAAATTAGCTGCGTGCTGCTGCTATTTCTGCTTCATTTCTAGATGAAAGGTGCTGGATTCAAAGTTATTCATAGCCCAGGAGGCTAAATTCTCCAGGAAGTCAAGTTCAGTCATCCTAGTTCCAGCCTTAGATGTGGGCTCACCAGCTGACTTTTAGGGTAACCTGTTGAACCTGCAGCCTTGGATCTCAAAAATTGCCACCTTCTTCCAACTCAAATTTCATTTTATTTAACTTACTTTTTATTAGATTTAGAAAGTTGCCCAACTCCTTAAAACTTGGTTACGTTCCCTCTCTGGTAGATTTTCTCATCTTTCTCATTACCAAAGTGGGATCTTGCCTTAATTGCTTATTTCACTCATCCTCATCCTGTGGAGTCTCTTTTCCAGGATTCTTTCTTGGTTCTGATGTATCAATTACTCATGTTTCCCTTTTGCTAGAATGCTGGACTACTTCTTGCTAGAACTTTTTCTCCATTTTACCTGATGCTATTGGGGTTTGTTTGTTTGTTTGTTTATTTGTTTATTTATTTATTTATCCTAAATTCTTCACAGCGCTTGATATGATCCTACAGTATCACACCTTTGATGCATAGGATGCATATTTTCATCACAAAATATTTTTTCACACTATTGCTCCCCATGAAAGAAGACAGAAGCACCTCTTCAAGGTGCACCTTTTTTTTAAGTTCAGTCCATGCTGGCACAAACCAGCAAAGCTTTTAATAAGTTGGAACTGTTTCATCATTACTGGAACTGAAGTTGAATGTCTGGAGGTCCACAACTTTGCCTTCAAAGATGTTAATTGCCAGGGTTGGAGATGCATTTTAACAGTTGCTTGTGCGATAGGAATGGGAGTTGTCCAAACAATAAGCAGATCAGTCTGTTACCTCCTTCACCAAAGAAGGAAACTTGACTACCTTACGCTGAAAACACACACACACACACACACACACACACACACACACACACACACACGGAAATGCATCAGAGTTTTGCTGTCCTAAATTAATGAATACAATTAACCAGCACTCCTAGATGCTTGATTAACTCTTTCTACTCTTGATTGCAAGGAAGAAAGTGTACCTGCAGAATTATCAGCTCCATCGCCACCCCATTGCCTTCCAGTAATAAACTATGAGCTATTCAATCTAATCAAAAGGTAATCTCTAAAGTCTCCTTTGAGTCAGGTTCAGTTCCTGGGAACTGTAGAAACAGATCCACATACTTTTCATGGTAATGATACAGAACTGCTTTGATCTTTGAGGCTCTGGGAATGTTTTTTTCCTTTCAATTTTTCAGTTCACCTCACAACTTGGGGTGGTATTTCATCAACTACCAGCGGAAGTCTGAAACTGCTTTTTTTTTTTAAGTGGCCAAGGTTGAAGGCTGCCTCAGAGTGTAACAATTGGATCAGTCCCTAACAGAGGCAATTAAAAAAATCCAGCAAACCTTATGCCAATAAGGTCATAGGGACAAAGTAAGAATTCAGCCAGAGCTGCTGCTGCTGCTGCTCCTCCTCCTCCTCCTCCTCCTCCTTCTCCACCTCCTGGTTTTCTTCCTGTTAGGGGAAGGGGGTAAAGCTGAAGGCAAAAATAGGAGTGGGGTCTCTTTTTCTTACAGAAACACCTTTATGCTCCTTCCATCTCCTCCCCGTCTCCCAGTAGACCAGGAGTGTAGGGAAAGATATCTTTCAACAGTTTTCGTTCTTGTAAGAAAGCTATAAATTTATGCTGAGGTTCACATGAAGTCAGAAGGTCATAAGTCATCCAGCTCTTCATTTACCTTATTGAAAAATGCAAGAATTATCTTTGAAGGTGCTACTAACTTCCATTAGTACATAACAAGTCCAGGGAAGGGACAATTGGATTTAGGAAGCCAAGGATGCCAGAAAAATCTGTACATCACAAGGAAATGAAATGAAATGACCAAATGCTACGTTGTTTTTTGTACACTAGTATGAAATTCTTCAGGGCTGCAGGGGAAAAAGTAATCATGGCTTTCCAGATAATAATTCAGTACAGAGATAGAATCAAGTAATGGTCAGGCAGATTGATGAGCATTGCAGACAAGCAGAAATAAAGCATGGTTGGCCTCAAAAAGCATTGCTACAGGAAGAGCAAAAATATCAACATAAATCATCCATGTGGACTAGACATTTTTGAAGAAATTCAGCTGGGAGATACTTTACAACATGAACCATCTCCTTGAAAGAAGACTGCAAATCAACAGAAAATCTGGTGAAGATCAGTAGACCTTAATCTTGTACCTTTCTTCTATTATTGTAAGTAGGACTTAAGGTGGGGGGAAAAATTAGCTATTTCTCACTATCCTTCTTCCTAACAGCAGCATTTCTGTCCGGTAAGCAAGCCACATTTCTTGCCATGATATGACATTCCCTTCTATTTGTCTCTAGTTTTCTTTTCTAAATATACTCGGTACTATTGTACTACGTATCACACTCACTTCTTGGACTGGATTACAGGGTGGTGTCATGTATCTGGAGTCAATTACATACATGGACACAAATGCACACATAGAGCAGTGGTTTTCAGCCTGTGGTTCTCAGATCCCTGGGGGGCCATGATGTCACAGGGGGTCTGCAAAGTCTTGAAGAAATGTTATTATTTAAATCTCGAGTTAAGTCTTGGGGATCTGAGTCCATGCTCCAAGGCCACAAAACAAATTTCAAGGGGGTGTGGTGAAAAAAAGCTTGAGAACCACTGACATAGAGAATAGAAAATTGCCATAGTGCAGCATCATGTCCATAATGGGAGGATTCCTCTCCCCAGAAGAATTCCTAAATAACTAGAAATTGACCCCCAATGCCTAAAATAAGAGGACATTCTGTGGAGTGTTGGATAGCAATAGCACTTAGACTTATAGACCACTTCACAGTGCTTTTCAGCCCTCTCTAAGCGGTTTACAGAGTCAGCATATTGCCCCCAACAATCTGGCTCCTAATTTTACCCACCTCCTAAGAATGGAAGGCTGAGTCAACCTTGAGCCTGGTGAGATTTGAACTGATGACAATCGACACACAGCAGAAGTAGTCTGCAAGACTGCATTCTAACCACTGCACCATCACGGATCTACCAGATACGGTCCTATTCTTGCTTCCTGCTGGATTTCCTATGAATGAAGTCTTTCAAGCAGAATTTTGGAACAGAACAAAACAAAGCACAGAGGGTGGAATGTAGGAAGAAGGTAGGCCTTAAATTAGCCACAGTTTATAAGGGAGGATTTGAAGAATTAGCACCATATACATCTTCAAGCGCAAGTTCCATGAATGGGAGGAATAATACAAGTAAACCTCATTGAATGACTACTTTGTTTAGCAACTGTTTGAACTTATGATGGTGCTGAAAAAGTAGCATTGTGAGTAGTCCTCACACTTAATGATTATCGCCATGTCCCTGTGACCATGTGATAGAAATTCAGGTATTTCACAACTGGTGCTCATTTACAAGCCTTGCAGCATCCTGTGGTTGGTATGTTTTCCATTTGTGTGTTTCACATTGGAGCAGCTGGAGTAAAATTGTAAGCTGTGGTCATATGAGGTCTCACTGAATGCCCCAGAGTGACTCACTTAATGACTGAATGGAAATTGACATTGTAAGTCCAATGCAGATATATGATTTTTCACTTAGTGACTGTGTCACCAGTCATCATTGTGGTTACTAAGTGAGGACTACCTATTTTGGGTTGGAACCAGATTTAACCACACTTGATTTAAAATTCATGGAGTTGAAGTCAACTTTTTCTGTGGATCTGCTCTGAATGTTGTGATTCCAACCCATCACCCCCAGTTTTGCCAGGACGACATCTGGAATTCTGCTTGGTAGAATTTCTTCCTAATAGAAGTTGTGAACAAGAACAACAACAACTTCTTCCAACAATATTATGTCAGAAGGATTCTTCGTATCTCATATAGGGACCAAACTCCTGGTTGTGGGTAGAGTTAGCCTGCAATACTGCAGGCTAAACACTGCACTACCATTGCATGGCATACAATCAATTGATGAGGACAAATGAGGACATTCCACAAAGAAGTTATTCCCAAAGATTCTTGACAGAATGAAGAATGTGCATTGTTGAATCTGTGCTCCACATGAGTAAGCAAAGTCCAGCATAGACCGCAATCGATTGTATGCCAAGCAATAGTGGTGCAGTGGTTAGCATGCAGTATTGCAGGCTAACTGTCCACTGCCAGGAGTTTGATCCTACCCAGCTCAAGACTGACTCAGCCTTCCATCCTTCCGAGATTGGTAAAATGAGGAGCCAGATTGTTGGGGGCAATATGCCAACTGTGTAAATCACTTAGAGAAGGCTGTAAAGCACTATGAAGCAGTATATAAGTTTAAGTGCTATCTCTATTGCTACCATCAGGTGGTTGGAGAAAAGATGAAGGTCAAAGATAACCTTGTGCCAAACATTTCAGGAAGATCTGAAAAATCTCAACCTTAAATGGAAGATGCAGAGACTGTAGCTGTGGCCCAAGAACTGTGGCACTTTTAGCTCAAGGTGCTTGGGGCAAGACATGATGATGATGATGGTGGAAGTTGTGATGAAGATGGTGGTGACAAGGTTTCCATCTTCTCAAACCTTTTGTTTTCCTTTTCTCTTTGTCTTGCTATGGAAGGGGCTTCTTTGTGATAGTTTGTAGGTTGTTTTGAGAATCACAGGCTCAGTCAAATGTAGGTGGCAGGGGCTGGAGATATGGATTGATCCAATCTGAGAGACAGCAGGCAGGAAAAAAGCGGGAAAAAATCAAAGTGCATTTGGGGTGATGTCATGGCTGCGTTGTAATAAAAACACCTAACAACGACTACAAATGCAGCCTGATCTGGAATAAATTACCATCTGAAACTCCAGTAAACCTGCCACCATGATTGGTGTAGCAGACTGGTAACAGACTTCTAATTCAGATTGTTTGACAGTTTCCCATTTCCTTTCATGTTCTTCTAAGTGACAGTGTTGAATTTGTCCGTGGAATGCCACTTGGCCATTGCTAGGCTGCATGGCTGGACTGAGAGAAAAAGGAGCAGGCTTCTGGGTGAATTTTCTCAACTGTGAATTGATGTTTCACAGAACTCTTTCCAAGCTTTCCCTCCAAGGGTCCCAGGACTCAGTTTCTCTTCTACCCTCCCCCCCTTTTTCCCCCCAATCATAGAATAAAGGTTTTGGGTTACAGCTACCTCAAGGGGGAAAAAAAGACCCCTCAGAGCAGAGCAAGTGAGCTGTATAATTAATCATATTAGATCCTGACAGATGCTTTAGTTTGCAACAAAGTTGGTATTATTAACTATGTATGGCCACTCATTACAGCCATTACCCACGTGGTTGGATTCTGGGAAGAGAACTTGGCCGCCCTTCTCTTAGCCAAGGAGGCTTGTCAGCATACTACTTCCCCAACTACCATCCATCACCCCTCATGTCTGATGTGTCAATTCCATCTTTGGAGAACTTTCCCAAGTCAGACAATAAGCCTTTATTTGAAGTGACTGGCAAAAGGGAAATGGATACATGCACATGCACACACAAACACCAATAATATTTGTAGCTCAGGTTGAAATGAGGGGCCCTTCATGGTTTCTTTTCTTGCAGACATTTCATTACCAAACTAGGTAACATCATCAGTGCTAGAAGGGAGTGGGGCATTCTGGGAGAAGCTGGGGCCATTTTTCTTCTTAAATAAATTCCCCCTCCCGAACTCCATCCCTCCCCCTGAAAAAAAGAAAGAAAAAGAGGAGGAATAATAAAATAAAAGTAACCATCAGTAGAAGCTGTTACCCATAATTATTAGCCACAACCCTTCCAACTCAAACCAGCCAATTAGTGTCAGCTATAATAAAATGTCATCAGAACATCAAAGATGAGTTGTGTTGAATTAATGAATATTTAGGGAAATTTTTGCTGCTACTGATGTTCTTCCTTGAAATATGTATAGGTAATCCTCGATTTATTACCACAATTTAGTCCCAAATTTCTGTTGTTAAGTGAGGCATTTGTAAAATGAGTTTTGTGCCATTTTATGACCTTTCTTGCACCAGTTAATTGAACCACTGAATTGTTAAGTTAGTAACATGGTTGTTAAGTAAATCTGGCTTCCCCATTGACTTTGCTTGTTAGGTGGTTACAAAAGGGGATCATATGATCCTGGGACATGGTCAGTTGCCAAGGGTCCAAATTTTGATGATGTGATTGCAGGACTTCTGTAAATAGTCGTAAGTCACTATTTTCAGTGCTGTTGCAATTTCGGTCACTAAATGAACTGTTGTAAGTCAAGGGCTACCTGTATTCTGCTTCTGTGTTGCTTTTCTCAAGTATAAATTCTCTGGAACCCCCCTCTTTAAAAATAAAGTAAAATTGAATGATTGATTGAAAACATTCTTTTTAAGATCTCAAGTTCAATCCCTGAGATCTCCAGGTAGCACCGGAGACATTTTCATGCTGGAAACCCTGGAGAATTGCCAACAACTAATGGAGACACATTTCTGAACAAAAGCAGTCAGCAATTTAATTCCTAGTAGAAAGGCAGATGACGTTTTGTAAATTCTGGGAAATAAAAAATGTACAATTGAAAGTGCCATTTTTTTTTAAAAAAAAAGAGAGACTATTTTTTCCTTCCTAAAAGAGAAACAAGAGTGATTTATAAATGTTTCTCAATCTTAACTCAACAGAACGTAAGATTCCCCCTCCTAAACACTCCCAGGCTTTTTGGAATAATCTTGTATTGTGATTTAATAACTGATTGTCTGACTGAGAAATGGCTGCAAGGATGAGTAGACTCGGAAAAGGAGTTTGCCTATTTTCCTGCACTAAAAGTGCTGTTTACATTTCTCAAGCCTATAATTTGAATGTAAAAAGCCTATGTTGGCTAAATGGTGCATTCTGTTCTCAAAATGGCTTTCTTCCATTTTCCAAGACTGAGTATGCAGTGTCCATGCTGTTGCATGCAAAAGCCAGAATTTTATTCTATGGCAATTAAAGCCTACCGACACTAGGAAATGTGTCATGGGGAGAGACATAACTACCTTTCCATACATGGAGTTATTCCGATTGAAATTACTGTTCAAAAAGTAGCATTCAATATCTGAAATTATTTCGATAGATCAATACTTTTCATTCAAGTCAAGAAAACCGATCAATTGACCCAGAGTTATTTCAATATTTTGAGTTTCTTCCTATTTATTGGCCTGGTGATTTCCATAGTGAAAAATCAATGGGGAGCGGGGGGACAGCCAGCGACATAGGATACAGAGAGAAGAAAATGGTGATGAAGGGCTTAAATGCATATTCAATTCCTGATCCAGTCAAAGTATTTTTTAAAAATCTGAATATAAGTCATGTGCTTATTTGTTCAGGGGCAAAAGGACCTTGATTATGGGGAAAAGTTAGAAGAAATGTAATTGTTTGGCTGGGTCCAGATGGACTTCTTAGTATGCAATGCAGTTGATTAATTAGAGTACAAAATTTTACAGAGCTTCTAGATCGATCTTTTTCAAACACTGCTGACTTCAAGTTCTGTAATTGACTTCAACTCCCAGAATTCCGCATCCAGCTGACATGTTGGCTAGGGAATTCTGGGAGTTGAAGTCCACCCATCTTAAAGTTGTCAAGTTTGAGAAACAGTTATTTAAATGATGCATCTCTGTAGCTAACTAGCCATATTTTAACTCCCTTTGTCTATCTTTCATCTGAGTGAAATAATTTTTTTAGGTAAAAATGATTCAGAATAAGGATCATTTGCTAAAATTGCAGTTCCACTTTCAGTTTAACTCAAGCTTAAATAAAAATGGTACAGGTAGTCTTTGACTTACATCCACAATTGGGACCAGAATTTCTGCTAAGCAAGGAGAATGCTACCTGAATCATGTCCAATTTTATGATTTTTTTTTGCCATAGTTAAGTGAACCACTGCCATTAAGTGATTCAATTGGTTGTTAAGCAAATCTGGTTTCTCCCAATGACTTTGCTTGTTGGAAGGAAGCAAATAATGATCACATGACCTCAGGATGCTACAACCACCATAAATATATTCTGATTTCCAAATGCCCAAATTTTGATCATATAGTGGTGGGGATGCTGCAACATTCATAAGTAGGAGGACCAGTCGTAAGTCACTTTTCCCTCCTCTGTAGTCTCTTTGAATAGTTCCTAAAAAAATGATTGTAGGTTGAGTACTACCTATGTCTGGAGCAGAAGTGATTGTTAATTTGTCCCCTATGTTCAGCCAATGTCACAATGCCTTCAAAGGAGAGCATGGACACTACTTTCCCATTAATTTTCATGCTGCACAAATTTCAGAGTTCCATAACCTCAGTTATGAAACTCATCAAATTGCATGCACAAGTTGATCAATCCACTGTTTGCATGCTCAAAAGTACCACCAATTGGGATAGGGAAAAAGAGATGGAACTGTATACAGTGGAACAAAAATTAACATGATAAACAAAAGTAATGAGTATAGATATTGCAGGTTTAAAGCATTTGGAGCATAGACAGACTATCTTGACAGTTTGGAGCTCAATACAAAGCAGATTTTTTCCTAAGTCTTTTTCTAGTATCCTGCCACTCATTCAGTAATTGTATTAAAGAGTTTCTAGTTGTTCAGATGACTTTTGTGCATGTGGTTTATTACATGCTTATTTTCTTTTAGTGCTGCATAAAATACATGTTTATTACTGCTTTTGTTTTACTTTCATTGTTACAACTGTACAACTTTTTGCTATGCTTGTGTAGAGGTTATTTTAGCTAAACATTTAAGGAAGAGAGGGAAAGAGGGGACGCGTGTTTATATATATCATATGTATATATTGTATGTGTATATATGTATATATATATATGTGTGTATATATATATATTGTTGGTATACATACATACATACATATACATACATACATGTGTGTATACGTATGCATATATATATACACACACACATATTTCCAGTAAAATGTTTAAATATTTAGAGCAATACAGGGGGGTCTAGCCCATCCATTCCCCACCTACCAAGCTGCACTTTGACCTTAATTCCTGTTTGCAAAATCCAAGGCATAGATGTGGGATGGAAGGGTCAGCCTTTGTGTTCAGTATCCTGTTGTTAAGATCACACCTGTGCTTTTAAAGAAACACTCCATTAAGAAAGATACTGTAATTTGGGGAGGTCAAATTCTTTCTGTTATGAAGCTGGTACTGATAGTTTAAGAGAGGAAGGGGCTGCTGCTGCAGACTTCCTGCAAAACTTCCTGGTGCTTTGATCAGCCACTTCCCTCTTGAGGTCCCACTATTCTCCATTTGGTTTCATTCATTACTTCCCAACTTTCTAGTGCTGTTTGGACTTTCCTTCCTAGTCCACTCCACTGAGTGCTCCTGAGCCCAACATTTCTGTTGCTGCAAGTTTCCAGAATGTTCCTATTCTGAGAATTGCAAAATGCAAATTCCACATTTGCAAAGGAGGGATTATCTTCCCTAAACCTCTGCAGGGCACCAAACTGAGGAAAGATCAGATAGATAGTAAAACTGAAAAAAGAAAAGCTTTCTGTGTTCTCCATTTCTCTCTCTTGATTTTCTTTATAACAGTCTTCCTCTATAAAATGATAGAGATGCACGTGGAAAAAAAAAACACAAGCTGCACAAAACACCTTAAGAAATTCAAAGATATTTCAGCTATGCTTGTGGAGAAGTACAGGGCTGGGTATGGCATGTTGTTTTAAGAAAGGATACATTTCATCTTTAAGATTTGATTTTATGATTAAGTCCTTACAATCCATTCACTAGAAATTGGTGAGAAAATAATTTAGGTTAGCCCTATTCAGCTGATGTTCATGGTGGGATTAAAAACGTATGTCTTTGTGTATGCTGAGATTGTGGGCCCATATACCACCCCTTTCTCTAATTTTTATTTATTTATTTTATTTATTTATTTCTATTCTGCCTTTATTTATTTTTACAAATAACTCAAGGCAGCAAACATATCCAACATATCTTCCTCCTCCAATTTTTCCCATAATAACAACAACCCTGTGAGGTGAGTTTAACTGACAGGGAGTGACTAGATCTCTGTTATCCATCTGGCTTTCATGCTTAAGGCAGGACTAGAACTCACAGTCTCCCTCTTTCTAGCATGGTGCCTTAACCACTAGACCAAAGTGGCTCTATATCTGAATCTCCATATTGTTCCTTTATGTCAATCCCACTAGATAGACCAAATCAGAAAATCAACTCTACAGGGAAACTAGAACTACACTGATTGAGATTGGCTGTAATAACAACCGAATCTTGGAAGTCTGATTGTGCTGTACTTCCCTCCTTCTTAAACCCCAGTGAATCAAGGAGGTGTTTGCTGGAGCCGCTTCTAGATAGCAATAGCAATAGCACTTAGATTTATATACTGCTTCGTGGTGCTTTACAGCCCTCTCTAAGCAGTTTACAAAGTCAGCATATTGCCCTCAACAATCTGGGTTCTCATTTTACTGAGTTCCGAAGGATGGAAGGCTGAATCAAGTTTTGAGCCAGTCAGGATTGAATTCCTGGCAGCAAGCAGTGAGTTAGCCTGCAATACTGCATTCTAACCACTGCGGCATCATGACTCCTGATGTTATCTTGTTTCTCATGACTTCAAAGTATGCTTCAGCCTCCTTTGCCTAGATCACAGTTCTTGCATACTTCTGTCAAGGTCACCTTCCTTCCTCTCTACTCTGTGATAGAGTAAAAGATCTGCAGAGTAATCTGTGCCCAGTCAGCTCTGTTGCTCTACATAAGTAAGTATCCAAAGAGGGTTCCTCACCCAGGTTATGTCTAGAGCATATTTTCAGTTAATTAGACCAGAGAGAGCTGGAAGTGAGAATTGTGGTGCCCACTCATCTCACCCTCCTCTGGAATCCAATGCTTGGAATGGCAACTTTGCTGTGATTCATGGCAGTGCTGGCCCAGCCTGCTCAAATTAAGGCCTGAGCCAGGGCCATCTTCCACTTAACTCAGACTGCTGGACCCGAGGCTAGAACAGACCATATATCAGCTCCTTGACTTAATGGAACAAAGATGACTCAAAGGCTTTTTGGAGGAGAGGCTTCATTTGCTCTTGGATGTTTGCTTCACGCCTTTTATTTTATGGATAAATCATCATCTATTAGCCTTCCTTGAAAGAAGTTGACAGCAGCCTTTACTCAAATCACAACAGTCCTTTTCAGCTGACTTGGTGGAAGAAAATGTGTGTCAGCAATTCTCTCTGGCCCTCCCCCAATCCTTTCTTTGCAAGTTCTACCTTGCAACTGTAGAAGAGACTCATTTTTTTCTCCCTGCTAAACAAGTGCAACCTAGAGACAATCTTATTTACTGCAGAAGACATGTTTTACAACAACTGACAAAACGGCAAGCTCTAAAATGACAAGCAAAATATTGGTGGTTTTTTTAATGATTGCATAGAGATATCTGGCATGGATAAAAATAGTGAGTGCATTTGAAAGCTGTAATTAGATTTAATATTATTATTATCTTAAAGAAAGTGAGGAAATGTTTGGATATTGGCTAGGGTTGCCAACAAACCTACAGAGTTCAGGCTGGGTGAACATCTTGGTCTTGTATTTCAAGTAAAGTAGGAGTAGAGTGGCCTATTCTGAGCTGCAAAAATAAAATCTGAATGGCTGATGGATAGCAACAAAAAAATCAAAATTTCCGTATCTCTTTTCTGCCATTTACTGGTCATCCAGAGTTAAATAGCTTTGGAGAAGGTCTTATTCACATATTGACCATTTCAACTTTTCAAGTTTCAAGTTGGTAGAAGCTCCATCATAGGCTGCCATTTTCATGTCTAATTTCTACTTTGCTTTATGAAGTTAGGGAAGATCTTTATAACCTTCTCTCCTAAAGAAGTAGAGGTCTTTTTGTTCAGATTCTGCAGAGTTTTCTATTTCTGAGGGTTCTTCTGAAAGAGAATTCTTCCAAGCAACATGAGATATATATTCCTCAGGACAAAATGAAATCTAGGAAATACATAGGTACTTTCAAGACCATGGAGCAGGAGGGCAGGAAGGAATGGAATTGCTGGAACTATCAGCAGAAAGGAAGGAGTAGAGGTACTATATTCAACATATCTGGTTTGGGGGCCATACAATATGCTAAATCTGAGTTAGCAAGTTTTGATTCTGTATATTTATACCGGATGCTATGTCCAAGCAAATAAACCATAGTATAGGCTAAGATGGTGGCCTGGTTTAAAAAGGGTACTGGGTTTCTGCAACATAATCTCCAATTGCCATTTCAGTTTGCTCTAGTATAGCATTTCTCAACTTTGGTGGCTTGAAGAGGTCTGGACTTCAATTCCCAGAATTCCCTGATGGCTAGAAAATTCTGGGATTTGAGGTACATAGATATTCCAGCTAGCAAAGGTGAAAAACACTGCTCTATTGTCAACCAAATCTGGAGAATGCCATCATGAGCCGATGAGATTATTTTTTTTAAAAAGGAGGGTGGAGGGAAAATGTTGGGGAGCCAGGGATCTTCTTGATAAAATTTTTTGGGTGCCAGAGATGCAGTTGTTCAGGGTCATGATAGTGAATTTGGCTCAGCTTGGAAATGAGCTAGTGTCATTTTTCATGCTGTGGGTGGATAGCATGGCTATTCTTAACACTAACTGATAGGCATCGGATCACAAGTCATACAGTTTCAATTCTTCGTTGTTCTGTTTTCAGTCCGGTGATTAACATTAAAGACCTGTGTGAACATTGTGGGTTGGGGGTGGTGGTGGAGAGGGGATGGACAAAGAGGTGAGATTTATTTATCTTGTTTTTCTTCCTTCCATTCCCTTGATGTGTGATTAACAGCTGTTTTTCTTTGTGGCAAAGCAGTGGGATCTTCCTGTTGTTGATGTAATGGAGATACTTCCTGGTGTGAAATTCTACAGGATGGATTGTACAAAGGGGAGGGTGAACTCAAACACACTTATCAAAGTGCTTTTGAAAAAAAGAAAAGAAAAGCACTCTTCTATTCTGTGGGGACAGGCAACAGATCAAAACACACACGGAGTGCTTGACATCAGGTCAAAGTGACATGAGTTAATGATAGTTTTGTGTGCTTTCTTTTCTTTTTTTAAAAAAGAGACTGTTTTATGAGCAACGATGCTCTTAGAAAATGCAACTGGGTGATTGTAATTTAAGAACCCTTTTTTTTCTCTGTGTAAAATTTAATTATTGTGTTCTGTGAGGTATTTACATGCATGTTTGTAACTTCAGGTCATCAGTCCAATTGTCCCAGCACTGGAGGTTTCAGAAAGTAATGATTTTCTCTGTAGAGCAATAATATTACAGAAGAGGGAAGCATAATCTGGCATCCTAGCCCTATACAACTAAATGTAGCCATTCCAAGTGGCAATTGTTAAATGCAGTGGTAATAGTCTGATTCACTCAGACCTCTCTAGTATACAGTAAATGCAGGTGTGAATCAGCTCCCAGAATTCTCAGCAACTGCTGTGCTGGCTGAGTTCTGGGATTTCATTCTGGGAATGAGCCTAGGTGGCGCAGTGGTTAGAGTGTTGAACTGCAGGCCACTTCTGCCGATTCAATCTAGCGGTTCAAATCC
>JANHFL010003944.1:34916-49001 GCA_032468155.1 Oxyrhabdium leporinum | reverse complement strand
AGCAGTGGCATTTGCCGGTTCGCCAAACTACGCATAATTGTCCCTACCAGTACTCAAGAACTGGTGCGAACCGGCTAGATTTCACTTCTGCATGGGAGCAATGACAAGCGATGGCTGTTTCCCTCTTTTCCTTCTCATGTTTTCTGAAAGCAGATAGATAGAAATCAGTTTAATACTAGTACATGCTCCTGTGTATAAGTCTGCAGGGGGTTGCATTAGAATAAAGAAAGGAACAAAAATTAGCAGTTATTTGATGGGGGAAATGCAAAACATGAAGTTAAATTGAACTAATGCTATTCCCCCTAATGATTCTGCAATTTTGTTCTATCTTATTACATAAAATTCAATGCAAAGCTCTGATATTGTCCTCTAATCTCACCAAATGAAAACAGAACATCAAGGAAATTTTAATGGCTGAGAATAGGAGTTTCTTGGCTGAGGATTTGAGTGGGTGACCTGTCTCTCCTTATACAATTTTCTTTCTGATGGGGTCTGCAGCCGCATGGTTTCCAATATTGCAATTCAATCTCTAAGGAAGACATCAAGAGACTTTCAGATTTAAAAAAATGGGAATATCCATGGAGGCTGCAGAGTGATGTAGAGAAGTGTAACAAAAAAAATGCAGACAAATAAAGACTTTGCATTATAAAATAAATGATATAAGATCCTGGCTGGGAATTTGGAAAGTGGCAATTCCAACACATTTGAGTGTTCTAGGTTGGGAAAGGCTGCTTTTAGTCTATTTCATATTTAATTGAAGAGCTCTAAGAACTAGGAAGCTTTTGCCTGGTAATTGCTTCTAGTTGGCATTTTACAATCCTGAAAGTGTCTGGTGTTAATAATTCAAGTCTCTAAAGTGGCTCAGATATTTCTACAAACCACTAGAGTTGCACATGCCATGCAAATTGTTTCCTAAGCCAAGTTTAAACACACATATATTCAGATTTGCGCACAGAAGCTCCACAGTTGACAAGGTGCTATCATGTTGGAAACTAATCAAGAAGAGAAGCAACCTAGCACTAAGAAGAAATTTCCTAATAGTGAGAAAAATTAACCAGTGGAATGGGTTGCCTTAAGAAGTTGTGGGTGCTCCATCACTGGAAGCTTTTAAGAAGAGAGTGGACTGCCACTTGACTGGAATGGTGTATGATCTCCTCCTTGAGCAACGGTTAGGATTAGAAGACCTCCAAGGTCCTTTTAATTATGTTATTCTGTTAAGTTCATAATAAAAGTAATAGATTAAATGGACAAGACTTTCAGGAAATGTTGGTTGATTTCTGTACACCTTCTCTGGTGATATTCATGTATAGGCATTGTTTTAGAGCTTTGGCAGAAATTGCTAAGTCATTCTCTTGCTTCCACATCATAAAACCCAACTATGTTTTCTTCCTTCATATTTCCAGTACTGGCATGCTGGTCTCCAACTACAAGCTATAAATCTTGATTGTATGTTCTGTCAATTTCAGTTTGAACTTCATCATAACAATCATATACCTCCTATTTTTCGGTATCAGTGGTCACAGCATGTTGTATTATGCTCTTGTATTTGCTGTCTTCAAAGTCTGATATCATTTACTCATTGAGTGCCAAGTACCTGAGTACTGTCCTTGCTATATCTTTTCTTTTTTATATAATATAGTATCCAACCTTCAAAGTCTCATTACCATGGGTTTTTTTTTTAAAAAGAGAATTCAAAACAAAAGCATTTCCCATGGGAAGGATTCTGATAATTCTAAAATGTTACTTTGAATCCATCTAGATCCTTTGTGTTTTTAACTTTTAGAAATAAATGTTCTAATTACCCTTTTGCTGTTTATTCAAAAGGATTTTTTAAAGACTGCTAAAATAGTCATAAGTGTGAGGATCAGTTGTAAATCACTTTTTTCCCTTGGCATTTTAATTTTGAATGGTTTGTAAGTGAACGGTCGCAAATCAAGGACTATGTGTATCTTCTTACTGTATTTTTTATTTCAAGCCAGCTATTCAGTTCCATCTTCTCTTCATTTCCTTCTGCCTGAATCCTCAGTCCACAATGACTAGTAATGGATTTCTGCTCTCCCAAAGTGGAAATAAGAAAAGAAAAAGACTTTTTATTTTTTTTCCAACATTACTCCCCCCACTAGCTGCTCATGGTACTCTTTTGGCTACATCAGCAATAACACTCAGAGTTTGAACACCAGAAGTATAGGGAATGATAATTCAATTACAGGAGCAATTTGCTTAACAATCAGGATATCCACAATTCAGCGATTCATAAACATTTCAGTCTAACAAAGTATCACCAGGATCATCAAATATTAAAATACAATTCAGACAAGTTAAACATTACAATTAAACTAAACTATCCCAGGCAGCAATGATAGCTATAAAATACAAAACCAGCACTTGCTCCAATCTCAAATGAGAGTGGGAATTGTCGCTAATTTCATATTAATATTATTCATTCATTGGAGAGGAATTCTAACTAATACATTAACATATTAGCATAAACTGCCTTCCCAATCTCTTCTCTGTAGATTTCATGGCTGAAGCTGATAAAATGGGAATCAACAATTCCCAGGCTGTTCTGATTTGTTTTGTAAACATGAAACAGGTGCCTCCTACAATTAAGCCTAGGAAAAGATTAGCCCAAAGCCCCTTGCCTTGATTTAGGATTAAATCTTTGGAGTGATATCTATTTATCTATCGCCTCCCATCCCATCCCACCCCCATCAACTCTCTCTTCTCCTATTTTTGAAGAAAGCAGATCTGTGAGGTGCAAAGAATCAGGACCATCCATTAAATTGCAGCACAGAGAATTTATTCAAGTCTATACATAAGAAACTGGTGCTAAATAAGGGTCAATGGAATTCAAGGGGAGCGGGACTTGACTCTTTTGTGGCAATACAAGGACTCTAAACTTATGACACATTTTTCTCCGCCCTCCAGCTCTGCCTGCTCTTCTCCTACAGATCTTCTAAGTAAGTGTAATTTCTTTCTTCTGTGTAATTAAGCAATCTTTGAAAGTTTTGCAATTATTGAACCAGAGTGAATTTCTCAAGAATTGATATCTATTGCCTTTTCCTTTTTCTGGGCAGGCAAAGAAGACAGGAAAATACCTCTGGTTTCAGTGACCCAACAACCATAAACATTCAGGCTTCAGGGTCATAACATAATAAAGGCTGCTATTGGTTGGTGTTCTTTGTGTCTACATGGACTAGGGGCATATGGGTAACTCTGAATACAATATTAGAGAAGTAGAAAAAAAAAGTAGATATGGAAACAATGTTACCCTAAAATTAATGTTTCCATCAAGTACCAAGAAAATATATCAATGGAGCTTTTTCAGTTACTGTCCCCACGCTGGGTAAAAGGTCTCTGCCTATAACTTTAGTGGATAATTTTAAAAAGATGTTTGAACCCAGCGTAGGTTACGATAATCTTATGATTTGGCAATGGGATGAAGACTTCTCCTTTGTTTGTTTCAGTCCTGTTTGTCACAAATCTACGAAGAGCTTCTTCTGCATGATAATTTAAGGGTCCCGGTAAGGTTTATTAATCTGGGTGGAGACTGAAAGATTAGGAAGCACATGCTGAAAGATGACAGCTGGCAAAAATCATTAGGAGCAGTCTTTCAGCAATCTATATCTTGTTATTGATCCGGCTATAGATCATGGTTTCTTCTCCCCTCCACCCTAACTTCACTTTCTCTCACTCTCCACAAAATCTTTCAGGTCGATATGGCAAGTGCATTGAGACTGTAGCAACACATTTAAAACCTTATAAAAGGTTATTTAGTTGCTAACAGTGCAGCAGTTTCTGCAAAGCCTGCCAAAAGGTTACAGCTTTTGGGGCATCATAAATTACAGACGACAGGAAAGGGGAAAAAAATAAGTGTGGTTTTCTTTATTGTCTCCATGATGGATAGGCTCCTGAACAAGACACAAAATACATCATATCACCTTTAATGGGTCCACATTTCTGTAGCCATAACTCACCATTTTAAAATAGAAAATGGTGAAATATGGATTTGTATATTCCACTCTTGACATATTTATGAGTCCTTCCCTTCTTATAAATACAGTGATTGCTGTTTCAAAGTGCCATGTCAGGTATGAGCAGAGCTCAAACAGCTGGTGTGGTTGAAAAATTATAGCCAGACTTGGACGTTTTCAAAAAATGCTCTCGCACAGCAGTAAATTTACAATGTTTGCACTAACTGTTATTAAAACCAAATCCATAGCTTGGCTACAGGAGCCTATTGCTTCATAACAGCTGGAGTTGCAATTTTGCAGACCAGCTGGTCCAAGGCTACAAAGCTGGGTTTCCCATGAACATTATCTGCAAGGAGTGAAATGGTTGGGGCTACGTGAGTAAGAGTAATTTGCAGTGGGCAAAGCAACTGTGGACATTACATGCCTGGCTGATGGTTTATGCGCACAACCTAAAGTTTCTTCTCTAATACCTCACCATGCCACTTCCTGTGAGGGAGAACTTTCTCCAAAAGAATTTTGCAGGTCCCCAACTTTAACCCAAAAGTTGAACTCAGAATTCCTACAATGTCTAGCATGTCAAACCAACTGAAATCACCTCTATGTGAAATCTTAAACTGACAGTTCATGTGTTCTATCCAGACAAACATCTTCTAGATGGTATCAAATTTATTTATGTCCATTCTCATACATCTCAACTAGCATGATCATTGGTCAAGGATGATGGAAATAATAAAGCAGCATCACCTGACCAACCTCAGGTTCCTCACTATTATGATAGACCATTCTGACTTTAGTTGTTTGTGTGTGTGTGTGTGTGTGTGTGTGTGTGTGTGTGAGAGAGAGAGAGAGAGAGAGAGAGAGAGAGAGAGAGAGAGAGAGAGAGAGAGAGAGATAGAGATTTTGCAGTAAAAGAAATGGCAGGCATTATACAAATGACTGCATTTCAACCCTCAATTGTCTTCAAAGTATGCATATACTCAACACACATGCACCGAGGATAAATCTCATAAGTTTATTTATAAGACTTTTATCCCACCTTTATTATTTATTTATTTATTAGATTTGTGTGGTACTCATCTCATTCAGAGGTGAGATGTTATATTACGTTACGTTTATGTTATGTTAGCCAATGTCTTGCTCATTAGAGAAGACAGGCAAGGCTGACTGGACAGGAATAGATAATTTCTTACCTTCCAACTGTTGGTGAAGCTTCCAATTAGCTCACGCTGACTTTGTGACCCACCATATGCCTATGAAATGTTTGTGAATACGGCAGAGAAAGAATGAACGTGCAATAAACGTTTTGGGAAGTGCATTAATTGCATGGACTTTTCAGTTTGCCTGCAAGGTCTTTTAAAAGATCTGTTTCTGAAACTCCGAAGAGCAGCAGGGCAGACAAAATCCAACCAAATGGAACATTAACTTTGCTTCAGCTTTGCTCAATTTGGTGGCCAGAAATCCTGAGAGTTGCAATACCAAGTTGTCAGATCAGCCTCAAGTGGGGAAAAAAGCAATAAGATTTATGTATGGCTCTTTACAGATTTTTTTTTAAGTTGATGGTTTGGCTTGGTACTGGTCTTATGAGTTGTCCCATGTGTTTCCTCTTGCCATATATACATCTTAAATGTGTGCTACAGCGGGGAGTTGAAATTAGTCATAATTCTTTTTTATTGCAATTTAACTAGGTCCAGAAATAAATGTGTATCCTGATTATGAGGTGTAAGCCAAAACTTTAATGGGTAAAACAGATCACCTTCTAAGACAGATGCATATATCCTAATGCTGTCTTCTAGCATTTAATAGTGTGTTATAGTCATGATCCTTTAAGAAGGATGTGATGTATTATATTAAGAATTTTGTTCTAATGAATAGATCTACTTTGGGTATTCTGAAAGTACATTCCTTGTTCTGTCCTCACTACACATTAGTCTGTATGCAGCTCGATATGAAGCTAAACCTATCTATTCTCCAATAAAACAGACAGTGTGCGTAGATCTGAAGGCTTTATTGAAAGAACAGGATATGGTGAAACTGGAGAAAAAAGGGATGCATACAGTGGGAACCAAATACAAGATAGACAGTATTGAGTTACTGCTGAATATAACAATTAATAAATACAAGCAATTTAAATCTCACCAGCAATGCTCTGTGTGTGGGATTTGGGTTTGTCCTTGGATGACCATGTGCCACAGATTAAGATGGATTCTTCTTTGTGTGCTTCTGCCTTCTCCAAATGCTAAAGGAAATGGAGTCTGACTTCCCAGCATGCACTTGTTTTGAGAGTATGGGCTGATGGGTAAATGGGTGGGGTCAGCTTCAAACAATATACTTGGTATTTCTCTCTCCAGATGGGGCTAGAGAGCAACAACACTATATAAAGATTGTATGGTGGGGCATATTTGTCCCTCCGGCCACTAGATGGAGCTAGAGAGCAACAACAGTATATAAGTTATATGCTGGAGCATGACATTCCTCATGGGTTATACTTCAGGGTTCCCAAAGCTTCCTCAGATAGAGACAAAATCTTTCAAATTCTGCTGGGATTCATGTTGGGAAAATATATAATTCAGTTGTGGAAGAAATACAGGAAGAGGCAGATCCTGTCTATAAGAAGTAGAACACTGGTAGAAGTACAACTTTTGAAGGTATGGATACAGTCTCTTTTGAGTTGGGATTGACCTTGTTGATGGCATGGACATGTCCAGTAGCTATCTTGGCCATAGTACAGAAAATGTTTACTACTGTCTTCATTCAGAGTGTTTTATTCAATTCCTTATTTTAGACTGCGTTTTCTAAAGGTCTCCCTGCTATTGATCAACTGGGTCTAACCTAGCTTCTAATTGGGAGGACAAGAACACTTTCCGTAATCAATCTGACTCTGCTTAGCTTTTTTGGGATCAGCCAAAGCCAGCTTTGCTGCTCTTGGCAGTTGCTTTTAATACACACCTAGCCCTGACTTTACTGGACCCACTGCTGTGTTGGAATCTTCCTCAAAAGCCTCTACAAAAGAAGCTTCTAATTTCCTACCTAAGTCTCAGGGTGGCTGAGACTACCTTGTTGGAGGTGACACAGGATTTTGCTGTCAGATTTTTGTTTCCACTTCTCTTAATTATCCACATTTCTCAGACAGTTCCCACTTGATGTTTCTGCATGGGATTATGTTAAGCATGGACAGCTGGAGTTACTTAGATCCTTAAAATGGTTATTGTACAATGGGCATTCACACATAACATTGGGCATTTTGTAATTAAGTATGCATAAGTACATTACACTCCATTAAGAGAGTACAAACATCTGCATTCCTTTAAATAAAATGCTAAAATGAATTCTTGTTCATCAGGCTGAATGAATGCTGCAAGGGAAGATATAGAAAATGTTTTATCTAATCTCTAAGCACATAATAGCAATAGCAATAGCACTTAGACTTATAGACCACTTCACAGTGCTTTGCAGCAGTTTCTAAGCAGTTTACATAGTCAGCATATTGCCACGAATAATCTGGGTCCTCATTTTACCCACCTCGGAAGGATGGAAAGTTGAGTCAATCTTGAGCCTGGTGAGCCTGGTAATAGTTGAATTTAGCTTTTAAGTACTTGTAGAAGGAAAGGTTGGAGAGAAAATAAGGTAGTCCTTGACTTAGGACCACCATTGAGCCCAAAATTTATGTTGCTAAGTGAGATGTGTTAAATGAGTTAGTAACATGGTTGTTAAATGAACCTAGTTTCCCCATTGACGTTGCTTGTCAGAAAGCTATAAAAGGTGATCACATGAGCCAAGTAAATTGCAAGTGTCATAAATACGAGTCAATTGCCAAACATCTGAATTTCATAAATGTAAAAAATGGTCACTTTTTTCAATACCATTGTAACCCACTCTTTGTGCTACTTGGAGTTTCACGAAGAAAGGAGAAAAATAGAATGAGAAAACAAAAATGATCTTCTACGTTTACCTTATTTTGTTGTCTTCCTCTAATACACAAGTTCAAGTTTTGTGCAACATATCTGACAAAATGCCAACCAATATGCACTCTCTCTCTCCCTCCCCCCCCTCTCTCCTCCATTTTTCCTGTTTCACATTGGAAGTTAAAACCCACCCCTCTCCTAGAAAAATGAAATATTTTAGGATATACTAAAAATGCAGAATATTTCCCCTAAAAGAGAAGTAGAAACTCAGAGAGGCAGAAACTCAGCCGCCCCCCTTTGTTAATGGGCCATTAAGGCTTGAGCCTACATAACCAAGATCTACCTCCTTCAGGCAGAGCCATTTAATTGCTCTTCATTGCATCACCCAGTAAAATTCAACCAAACTCAGCACACAGACAACTTACAAAGCTAGCCATGACCTCTGATAGCAACCAATCAGGATACTCTTCCTGTGCCCCAGGAAGTTCAAAGCCAGAAAGGGTATAAAACCAAGGGACTCTCTGTATCTCTTCCCTTTTTTTCTTCGCCCAACATCTCCAAGGCATGTGATCCTATTCATCAAACCCATGTGGTCCTGCTGTCCACCATTAAACCATCTTTCCAAGCAGTCACCATATTTCCAGTGTCTTTTTCCCCACTTGAAACAGAACCCAGAAGGATATTTCTTCCAACACTCTGTAAGCCTATTTGGGATGAACATTATTATTTTTTTATATAAGAAGCCCTTCACTCACATATTTTTTATTTATTTGTTATATCCTGCCTGTATTATTTTTATAAACTCAAGGCAGCAAGTCTGTTTTAATACACCTTCCTCTTCCTATTTTTCCCCACTGCAATCCTGTGAGGTGGGTGGGCTGAGATAGAGTGATTGATCCAAAGTCATCCAATCAGCTTTTATTGCCTACAGCTAGAACTAATGGTCTCCTGGTAATTGGCCCAAAGTCACCCAGTTGGCTTTCGTGTCTTAGATTGGGGTGTCAAACTGGTGACCCATGGCCCAGCTCTGCGAAAGGAAAAAATGTTGTGAAATGTCACGTTAACACAATGTGACGCAAGTTTGATACCCGTGCTTTAGATGGAAGTAGAACTCACAGTCTCCTGGTGATTGGACCAAAATCACCCAGGTGGCTTTCATGCCTTAAGTGGGACTGGAACTCCCAGTCTCCCAGTTTCTAGCCTGGTGCCTTAACCTCTAGACCAAACTGGTTTGCTTTGGGGTGTTATTCTCCTCTTTGTCCTTCTTTTTCATTTTCTGATTGTCACCTAAGATTAGAGCCTTCTCTATGACTTGTGGATTGCTGTCTCTATAGAAGACCAGCTCACTTCACTTTTTTTCTATTTCCTTCTACCAGCGAGCAAAAGCCATTTTAATTTGGTAGAATTTGGATGCATAGAAGGATTTTTGGCCAATGGAGTTGTCTATTTTCACTATATTTACAGTGTGCTTTAATGTGTTTTTAATTGCATTTTTAATTATGTTTTAATTATATCATTGGTGTTGTTGGTTATCTGCTTTGAGTTATACACATTGACAGTCAGGTTGCAAATCTCATAAATAAATATTCCACTGAGTTTGATGGAGAAATTCAGGCTTTCTAGTAAGTTCTGCCTGCCCTCATGAAAGTATAATTCCTAGGATTCTTATGGGGGGGCACTATGACAATTATATGATCATAAGATCAGTACAAAGCTGTAATTTAAATAAAACCTAAGCAAATCTCTGTTACTGGATAAGCATAATGACAGAGCAGGCATTCTTGAAACAAATTTACATTTTTTGTGTGGAATAACCTTGCAGAATTGAAAGGCTATGTTGAATTTGTCACCCATGTTTGCCAACACTATAATCTAACCAGCCACATGAAGGTTCTACAATCATGGCTCAGGGCCAACGTTTCATTCATATACTTTAGGAAACAAAGAACTGGTTGACAAGCAGTTCCAATATGAAAGCAGCACTCCACATTCAAGAGATGTTGTACAAAGCTAATTATTGCATTGTAATGGTTGCATGGTGATTAAGGAGGCCTGTGAAAAGGAATAGCATCTACATCTTTGTACCAGCCAATTGTTGGAAGGAGGAATATTCAGTATGACACATGACTGAGCTTTTGCGGCTGTCCTAAAGTTTAAAAAAATAAGTTCATTTTGCCAAATTCAGTCATTTTTATTTTGTTACGCAACCCTTTGTTACAGAAATCCCCATGAAGTTCCCCATGAAAATGCTTCTTTCCCCTTTACTTGACAGGCCATTTGGCAATGAGCTGTAGAAAATGCTAAGAGTAGAATTGGCCATAACAGGCTCTTTGAAATTCACTGTATTGACAGGAAGAGCAATTCAGTGGTTGACTTAATTTGTTTGTTTGTTGGCTTAACATTTTTATCCTGTCTACTCCAAACAAACTCTATGGAAAGATAGCCTGGGAAATGGGCCTCTCATCAATCAACAGGACTGCTGATTTACTTCCAGTTTATCAAGAACTTAGAAGAGGAGGGCTTGGCAGCACAAGGAAACAACAGCCAACAACTTAATAGCAAGCCATCAACATCCCAATCAATAACTAAAAAGCCACATACAACCAGGCACCATATAAATATCACACACAGAATAGTCCAAAGCACATACTCTGCTAGAAAGAAGTTCCCTGAGGATGGGCTCCAGCACGAGTCCGAAAGCTCAGAAGACTAAAACTTTGATCCTAGACACCAACCCAGATTTGATCCAACAACAATATCCTGTGACACATATATTTGCCTTCATTCTATGGAAAGAATTTGGATTTTATAGCTCTCCTGACAATGAACTATGAAAGAGGCATCTAGTCTTCAAGAGCAATGATTTTCAGAAGAATGGAGCAACCAGTGAGAAAGTTTGCTTCTATAATCCCATCACTCAAGGCATCATTTCTCCACTTCATAGCAACTCTGTCAAGGGTCCACTTTATTTCAGACCTCGTGGAAGCTAGAGATGAAATTGCCCACCACAATACGGGAAACCTTCTCAAGGGCCTGCTGGAGTCCAACTAGATATATAATCTGTTCGGGGACGTATCGCTTTAAAAGGTACCTTTCTGTTGAAGAGGCTGGCCATAGTGACCATCCAGAGGCTGATCACAAAATGACCCAATCATGATGAAGTCTATGGAGAACCTCAAGTCATCCAGGTCATGGTTGTCCCAAATGTGCTTTTTCAAAAGGCAACTGATTTTTTTTTCATTTTGTTTTTCATCCAAGAAGCTTATTCAGTTCTTCAGCAAAGTCCACAATCTGGACAGAGAGGACCATTGGTTTAAAAGAGGGGCCAAAGACATCTTCTGTGTTAGGACTAAACAACCCTCTTTCAACAGGGGTGGGTGGGATATGACACCACCTATCTCCTGTTTACAACACAGTCCTTTCAGCAGTTCCAAGAAGGTTCCACATCCATTTGCCCTATGCAAGGGCACAGATAAACCTCCAAGTGGCCTCAGTGAGAGTGCTAATGACCAGATGAATGCAAGGAATATACTGTAAACCCTTCCATCCTCCACCATTGAGTCAGAACTGAAGAAGCTTCTTGGAAGAGAAACGAAACATCTTCAAGGAAAAACAAAGCCCAGTTGCCTTTTGAGAAAGCACCTTTGGGTTGATCATGATAAAGGACAAACAGATATATTCTCTCCCTTCTCATTACTATCCATCTGCTCTGAAGTAAAGCTTAGACCTAGCACATGTGAATTAGATCAAATGTCCCAATGTCATGGTTGCCCTTCTGATAACAGTAGCACTTCTACTTAAAAATCCATTTTGAGAGGCTCAGCTGAAGAGGACTAGGTGCTTAAAAGGTAAAAAAATAATAATAATGCCAGAAATGAAAACAATGTGGAGTAGCAAAAATATCTTCCCATGTAGATAAAAACAAATCTTACAAATAAATGACGCAAATAAATGAATTAGATTAGCTTTATAAAGGAATGACTATCCAACTGGATATAGAATCTAGCATGGATTTTCAACCCCACATGTCTTCACTCCAGGTGAATGCTGGGAAAATGATGTTACTACAAATATTCTGCTAAGGGGCCAGTCTCGGCAGTTAAGATCTTATTTATTTAGAACATTTACAGTATATAGCTGCCTACTCACTCAGAGCAACTCTAGGCAGCTTATAAACAATAAAAACACAATGTTTTTTTTAAAAACCCATGCAACTCCAAATCCCCACATGGATATGTATCCCCACAACATGTCTTCATTCCAGGTGAATGCTGGAACAATGATGTTACAACAAATATTCTGCTAAGGGGCCAGTCTCAGAAGTTAAATCTGTGCAAATGTGAATATTTTTGATTCAAGGGCCATCACAAGCACATTAGATGGATGTGTTCCAGCTGCACTCTGAAATGTAGTGCTTTTCTGTACCCATAAACTCATCAGGAATCATTTGAAAACCAACCACATTTCCTCAACTGGCAAACCTAAAAACTTTTCTTAAGTGAAGCTCCATTGCAAATAATCATAGTCATAGAATTTTCAACATATTTTCTGCCCAGAGGGCAAAGTGCATTCCTATTAATGCTGCTCTGTCACCTGTGAATGGATTGATAGAAATTACTTACGGTGAATTAAAAAAGCTGTTTTCCCAATAAACAGTATTACATTATCACATTTCGCTAGCTAATTCTAACACCACGCATTTTATTTCCAAAATTAAGATGGTTTTCATAGAGAAAATAATTACGTGTCATTTATAATCCATTAACTAGATAAAAATAAAATTTAAACTGTTAAGACACTTATTTTTTCTGTGTATGTGGGTGGTGGTGGGGGGGGGGAAGAACCCCTCTGGAATTCCTATACTTCCCTCCTGTGGCATATTGGTGTAAAAGCTTTTGTTAATTGCAGTAAAGTATCATGGGGATGGTTAGCTGAAACCAGAGACATTTTCAGGGCAAAGATGGAACGGATGGGGTATACTTTGGAAGGATGTTAAACCGAGGATGGGTGGACAGACAGGAACAGTCCTATCTGTGTTTAGCATCAGTAGACACAGAGAGATAAGCCATATTTACACGCCATTAAAAAAACAATTAAAAAAAGCTAAGAAAGAAACAAACAAAAAGTCCAGACACAACAGAGAACAACACCCAGATAAGCAGGGATTAACACCAGACAAAGAATCAAGCAGAAAGGAATAACAACAACAACCAACAACAGCAATAATAATAAAGAACCCACTAAGGAGAAAACCTCTGATGGATTGTATATACCAAGGGGCTTGTGGTGTGAGGAAGGGAGCACATACCAAGGATGGAGGAGGGGGCAAGACAAAAGAAAACACAGCCAGCAGCAGATCAGATTGGAAACAAAGAAAGAGGCCTTCTCCAAGTAGAATAGACCTGTCTCATACATGTGAGCTGAGAAAGCTTGCCCAGAGTCGCTCCCTGAGATGTTAAGAATCTGGTAACCTCAAAGCCTATTTGAATATGACCCCATTGCTCTGGATTATCCTGCATACAAGCAAACACATACACCTAATTTAGAATGGCTGACAAATTGTTAATATGTACCAAAACTGTTAAGACTTTTCCTTAAAGCCTTCTGATTGCAAGGTATGCAATGACTGGGGGAGGGGGGGACCAATGGACTTTTGTGGATCTATAATTCCATTTATTAGTCTATTATTGTAGTAGTTGATTATTTTATGTATCATCTATATAGCGTATAGCTCACTATGACTTACAGCTTTTTATGCAAATTCATTTTGCAAAATATAAACTGTCTGCAATCCTTTGATTAGGAAGTATAACAATAATTATATTATTGTATAAATATAGCATCCCCCCCCTCAGTGTGACTGCAGGGTCCTTCATCAAACTGTAGATCACATTTGACTGACTGTAAGCTGAGAGCATATACCAGTCCAGTATCTGATTCCCCGCCCCCCATAAACAATACTGCACTTCAATGGTTAAATGGCCTAGACATTGATATTTGAATACAGGTCTTTTTAACATTTATATTTTATTGTGTTTTTAATCTAGGTGAAATGTTAACATGCGTTGCAAGTCCATGTACAACATGCTAGATGCTAGATAAATAAATAATTATATAAATGAATATCAATAATACATGGGGCTCCCTAACAGGAGCATCCGGAAACTTCAACTGGTGCAGAATGCGGCCGCGCGGGCGGTTATGGGATC
>JANHFL010003944.1:9677-20523 GCA_032468155.1 Oxyrhabdium leporinum | reverse complement strand
ATAAGAAGATAATTCGCTTTCTATACTTATTAATTCAGGGGTTCCCAACCGTTTCTATACGCCTCGCCCCTAGAGTGCTCCTGATATATTCTTGCACCCTTAAAAAAAGAAACCTAATTATACATAGACACTATAATTTTGAAACGCCTAAACCCAAGTTTTCGCACCTCCTGGAATATCGTCTGGCACCCGCAGGAGGCGTGAGCACCCCTGGTTGGGAACCCCTGTATTAACTGAACGCAGCTGTTTCCCATCGTATCGGTCCAACAAGTCCCTATCAATTGTCTTTATTGATTCATTTTCAGCTTGGCATCCTCTCTCTCCACACATGCGCTATGAACACGCTCCAACGTTTGCAGCCCTCTCAACCTTTCGCCCTGGTCTTGACACAGCAGAAGAGCCCCTGCCTCTCTTTAATGGGCCGACGGAGCCTCCTGTGGTCATTCCGGCTGGGCACAGGAGCCAGCCAGATTTCCAGGAACAGATGGTGGGATTTTTCTGACGGCACCGAGACCACAACCTGACAGCTCCTTCCAAACTGCCCCAGTTAAATTATTAAAGATGCCATTTCCTTTCAAGTTTCCAGTAAAATCTATCTTTGCATTGTAATCCTGCACATTACTGTCACAGCAGAGTGCAGTGCGAAACGGTGCCTTCTTCTGGAGAAGGTTTACTAGCATTTTATGGGATTGCAGAAGATCATTCATTTCTCTCCCCAGACAGAGGGAAGCCACCTCCGTTCAGCCAGACCAGTAGACTCAAACTCTCCGCTCTTGTTTATCAAGGGTCAGTGGGAATGGATCTCATGGTTTATCTAGAGTCCTTTTATTTTCCCCCAAAGTGACACCCAACAAGGATCATAGTCTGGCCAGTGGTTTTTGGACAGTGGAAATATTCTTGCCTTCTTATTCTTCCATATCTTCATAAATGACTTAGATAAAGGAATAGAAGGGGAACTCATCAAATTTGCAGATGACACTAAGCTGGCAGGACTAGCCAACACCCCAGAAGACCAGCTCAGGATCCAGAAAGATCTTGACAGACTTGAACAATGGGCCCTATCCAACAACATGAAATTTAGTGTGGAGAAAAGCAAGGTTTTACACCTGGGCAGGAAAAACCAAAGGTACAAGTACGGATTAGGCGAAATCTGGCTCAAGAACAGTAACTGTGAGAGGGACCTTGGAGTCCTAGTGGACGATCACTTAAACATGAGTCAGCAGTGTGCGGCAGCCGCCAAAAAAGCTAACACAATCCTTGGTTTTATAAACAGAGGCATAGACTCAAAATCACCTAATGTACTATGGTAGTACCAGTGGTGAAATCTAAAATTTTTCACTACCGGTTCTGCAGCTTGGTGGGCGTGGCTTGGTGATCATGTGACTGGGTGGGCATGGCTCACAAAATTACACAACTCACAAAAATACACAACCCCTACCCCATCAAGGTATGAAATTTAGCAACATAAAATCTCACAGCCACACATTTCAAAACATAAAGCTATAAATATGTGACATAAAATTTGCTTGCAAGCATAAAGTTTGCTAGCAAGCAAACTCACAAAATTAATTCACAGCACACACCATTGTAAATATTGTTGTTGTTTTTTTGTAATTTAAAAAGAGCAACTTTACCCCAAATCAGGCAAAGCAGGCCGGTAGATTGAGTTGCTCACAGAGTCACAGCTCTATCTTTCTGCAATCTGCTGACTCAGCCTGCCCTGCATTGAGAAATACTTTCAATCCTGGGAATCCATTTCCATTCAGCCAGCAGGCATTTTCCGAGGCTGAAGTTCCCAGGGTGAGTGTGGAACGCTGCAGTGAAGCAAGTGGCGGCAGCGGCAGGCAAGCTCCGGGGACCGTGGGAGGGGGGCAGCTAGCTAGGCCGTGTGGGGACGCAGCGCCGGGTGGGAAGCGAAGAAAGCAGAGGTGGTGGTAGGCAAGCTCTGAGGACCATGAGGGGGGAAGCTAGCTAGGACGCACGGGGACGCAGCGCTGGGTGGAAAGCGAAGCAAGCGGCAGTGGTGGCAGGCAAGCTCCAGTGACCATGGGAGGGGCAGCTAGCTACCAGGCCGCGCAGGTATGCAGCACTGGGTGGGAAGCGAAGCAAGCAGCGGTGGCAACAAGCAAGCTCTGGGGACCATGGGGGGGGCAGCTTGCTACTAGGCTGCGCAGGGATGAAGCGCCGGGTGGGAAGGGACAGGGAGGCAAGCGGCAGCAGTGGCTTACTTATGCAGACAGGCAGGATGGCAGGCAGGCAGATCAGGAGCAGTTGGGCCTCAGCACATTCTTGTGGGAAGCCCGGCAGAGACACTGGGGCAGGGTGAGCAGGGGGTGGGGTGAGCGGTGAGCGGGTAGGTAGGGGCGGGGCCAGCCAGAGGTGATATTTGCTGGTTCTCTGAACCAATCAAAATTTTCCCTACCGGTTCCCCTGAACCGGTGTGAACTGGCTAGATTTCACCTCTGGTTGGAAGGAACCTTGGGGGTCTTCTAGTCCAACCCCCTGCTCAAGCAGGAGATCCTATACCATTTCAGATAAATGGTTGCCTGTCTCTTTGTGAAAGCCTCCAATGAGGGGCACCTACACCATTCTGAAGGTAAGCCATGGTTGATTGCTGTCACCGTTAGGAATTTTCTCCTTAATTCTAGATTGCTTCTCTCCTTGGTTAGTTTTCATCCATTGTTTGTTGTTTTGTCTTTTGTTGCTTTGGAAAATAGCCCCCCTCCCTCCCTATCTTTGTAGGAGCCCCTTAGATATTGGAACACTGTTATCATTTCTTTTCATTAGATTAGACATACCCAATTCCTGTAACTGTTCTTCACATGTTTTAGCCCCCAAGTGCATCAGACTCCAATGATAATTTTCCTCCCCGTTTTCCCTTATGGCGGAGGAAAATACAATCTCTCACTGACGTGGAAATCAAGAAAATAAAACCATCAGTCTGTGGGGAAGGTGAGGGCCGCTTACTTAGGAGTTCGGTTTCATGAAGAGCCTCTGACTGGTCTCCCCTTTCTCCTTGCACCAACCCAGGGAAAATCTCCTTAGTTATTTCAATTACATGGATGACTGGCAAGAGTTTGAACACACGTAACAGAGTCGGCAGCCCTTGATTGAAGTCTCCCCCTTTTCTTGCCAGCACTCTTTGAATTGGCTTCATTGACCTTCAAAGTCCAAGCCATAGCTAATAAAATCTATGCCACTCAGCTAGGCCTGTTAACACTTAAGTCTGTAGCAGGTGTTCTCTGCTATAACCTGGGAGGCCTAAGACCTCTTTGGTATTATAAGCCTCCCTCTTTCTTTTTCCCTTCTCTCCCTATCACATTTTCCCATTGAGAGAGACCTGTGATCCGTCAGATGACAAGATGTTCCTGTATGTTACTGATTTACACTTGACAAACGATCACATGTCTCCCCAAAACAGAGTGACTATTCATGCATAGGATTTTTTTAAACTCAAAAGTGCCTTTTCCAAGGGCAACAATGACTGTTTTTCCTTGAAGAGGAGAACTGAAGAAGCTGCCTGGATAAGACAGTGAAATGTCTTTAAGGAAAAACAAAGTCCATACCCTGGATGACTAAGAATCGCCAAAGATACTTTTAAACTTTCTGCTATAATCAAGAACTGATTTGCCCAACAGTGTGACTAAATTTGAAGTTCTGAATTTGGAGGAGCTACCCCCTCTAGCTTGGAGGGTCCTCCAAATTCAGAATCTTCATTTTTCCCCTTTTTTTTAGAAAATTAAAAGAAATTTAAGTAACTCTTTTTCTCTGTGTGAAAGTAAAGAAATCCAAGAAAAGAATGAAATTTAGTGAAGAGATCAAGTACTCAAGTATGGGAGATGATAATCTCATCCAGGACATCTTGTTCATGTTTGTCTCCAACCTGAAAATGCCCTGGATTTGCTGAAAGTCGATTTCTAACTTGTTCTGAATAATACAAAGCAGGGAAGCTGGGTTCATGATGGTGTTGCCAGCAATCAGTTGATGTTATCAACTGTGCAATTGTCTTCTACTACAAACACAGAGGAATATTTATTTTCTGGAGCTTACCTCCGTAAATAAAATTGTTTTATTTGCATCCCACATAGATAAATATTCTTCTATGATGAATATATTGTAAAATTACATCTTTGTTTTACATAGACCAAGATAACCTACGACCCAGTAAACAAAACAACAGCTGTTGCTTGTTGTAAAAAGTAAATGTCATTTCCAATTGTTTGGTGTTAATTCACTGAACCTATTGAATATGGGACATTTCCTATTATCATCAAAGTAGCTTTAGAAATAAAGACGGTCACATTTCATCATGGTTGCAGAGTGTCTTGATTCAAAATGCCTTAATGACAGTGATTTCAACACCGTAACATCTGTTTCAAGAGCCAGTTTGGTGCAATATCAAAATGTGCTGTCTAGAAGTTGATAGTCCTAACTTGGAACCTACCCGTTAGCTGGGCAATTTTGGCAATCCTGAATTGAAGCAAAGATATATCTCTCTCCCTCTCTTCTCCTCCCTCCCCCCCTCCAAAAAAACAGAGAGATGGACTATGTATCATCAAATTGTTTTCAATTAATAGCAACCACCTTGATGGATTTGCTCCATGACAATCTATCCCTAACCTGTCCTTTCAAGTTTCCTAACAAAATATGTAGAAGAAGGAGGCTAACAAACCAATCCTTTCCTTAGGAGAAACTGTATATACTTAGCTTTTTCCTCTGCCCCTGAAATAGGATCATTTGTACCTCTTCTAGTTTAGGTTGTTTACGTTGTTTTTCCCCAACATAGGTTGTTTAAATTTGCTTATGGTTGACTAGGTTTATCCTGTTTTAATATCTTTGTTGCCTAGAGATGCTTTGTTAATGAACAGGTTAAGTCAATACATGTTTAAATAGATAAAGAAATGCATACATAGATACAAAAAATGAAGTCCTTTCAGTTTTCTGCAAGTCTACAATTAATCCGAGTTCAGCAGGCTCAACTTGCTTAGCTCAATTCCAGTGACCATCTAACAGCTGCCCATCTGATAGTAGCTGAAAATTTAGAGACGATGTTCATAGTTTTGTTCATGCTGATTAATAATTTCATTGACCAACAGGGACAGTGAACGTATTGTGTTTATTCAATGTTCATGTGCAGTGCAGTACTTCCTGGTTGTGTGAAAAATCTGTATAGCAAAAACTCATTTGCTGCTTACACTGTGAAATAGCCTGTGCATAAAAGATAATAAGTCTACAGAAGTGCAATTACCCATTCTTTGCACCCCCACCCCCTTTTTACCTTCTATAGATAGGAAATGCTGTAGTTTCTCAAATGAGTAGTGCTGGATATAATTGGAAGATGCTAATTTTGTGATCAGGATCAGGGTAACAGTTTGCTAGGTACACAATGTAAAATCATTTCTGCCAAAAGAGACAGCAAGATATTCCATGCATGTTATATTTAAGTTGTTGTGCTTAATGGTAGGACCTCATTCATTAGGAAATTTAGGAAGGAGAAAGCCTAAAGTTCTGAAGTAACTTTCTATAAATGTCAAAATGCTGCAATGAGGGTCCTATGCCTCCATTATGTTTCTAAATAACAATAATAGAGTTGGAAAGGACCTTGGAGGTCTTCTAGTCCAATCCTCTGCTCAAGATGGAGACCCTATACCCTTTTAGATTAATGTTTGTCCAATTTCTTCTTAAAAAACTCCAGTGATGGAGCACCTACAACTTCTGAAGGCAAGCCATTCCACTGATTAATTGTTCTAACTGTCAAGAAATTTCTCCTTATTTGTAAGTTGGTTCTGTTCTTGATTAATTTTCATCCATTCCTTCTTGTGCTCTTTAATACAACAGGCTGAAATATTTTTCCTTTCATAATATTCCAGTTGGGTATCTTTAATCCAGAGGAGAAGGAAAACAAATAATGTGCTTGGTTTTAGAACAACAACAAGGAAAGGCTGCAGTAGAAGAGAGAGGATACAGCCTTCAGCAAAGTATCCCAGTATTTGATGGTTTAATGCTAGAAATTATATGTCTCTGTGTGCAAATGATGGGAGTTAGATCTTATGATCTGTAACACATCATAAGATCAGGCTCTTAACCACAGACTTCAAAGGAGAGACTGAATTCTTGGCAACTGTTACAGCTCTTAATGTTAGAAGTATCTGCTGGTGCTAGTTAACAAAATTAAAACAGGCATACCATGGCTCTTTTCTGTTTGAGGATCCCAAGAAATAAACTAATATTGCTTATCCAAAGTAATCCTGAAATACCAAGGATAAACTGTAAGCATGGACTGTAAAATTACAGATGACCACACAACAAACATCAATAATTTTGTTTTTTGCATTTTTTTTGTTACCATGTAAGAGGCAATGATATTATTGTAGCCCAGTCACAGTACCTCTAACAAAACTTGGGTAAGATTTTTCTTTTTAATTTAATTAATGTCTGCTCATTTGTTGTGCTTGAATATATCAAATGGCAAATGTGGAGAATTTGTAGCCCTTCTAGGAGCAACTTGTATTATGACTGAGATGAAGGATGCTACTCAGGGGTGGGCTGCCGGGGGTTTGCAGGAGTTCGGGCGGACTCTTAGTGAAGATTCTGTGTGGTTTGGTGAACCACCAAATCCCATTCCTGGCTGGCCCAACCCATCTTGCACCACCCCCCCCCCCCCACCCAGGAATCCCCATGTGGCCCATTTTGGATGAATGTGCAGGATGCACATGGAGGCTTGGGGAGGGTGAAAAATGGGCCTCCTGGAAGTTCAGGAAGTCCAGAAACGAGCCTCTGGAGCCAGGGGAGGCCATTTTCGCCTTCCCAGAGGCTCGAGGAAAACCTCCGGATCCCGGGAAGGGTGAAAATGCCCCCCCGCTGTGGTGCAGGAGGCCAACTAGGCCATGCCCACCATGGCTATGCCCACCCAGCAACCAGGCAGCGAACCCATTGCTAATATTTTTGAAGCCCAGCCCTGATTCTACTCAATTACATCTAGTGGGCTACAGATACCCCATCTCTGCACCATGATAAGATGGATAAAGCTTCATGTGCTCCTATGTTTTTGAGCTCACCAACCAACTTCCTGACTATTTCATGTTGGGTGAAAATGTCTTCACTGCATCTTTTCTAAAATTTGAGCAAAACCAGCTCTTTTGCATTCTGTTCAGTCTGTACTTTCGGGGGGAGTTCTCAACTTGTTAAAATTGGTGAGCAGACCCCACCCTCTCTGTGTTGTGAGATCAGGAAACAGTTTGTCATGCGTAGGTACACTGTGACTGACTGCAGTGAAGACATTTTATCCAGTGGTAGGATTCAACCAGTTTGCACCACTTTGGTCGAACCGGTTGTTAAATTGCTGGCTGGCCCCACCCCTCACTCCTTATCTCACCCCTCCCACCTTGACTGATACCTACAGTCACTCCTGTGGCATAGCTGCTGCTGCTCTCTGTTTCCCTTGCTTGCCTCAACCGTGGCTCCCACAGCTCAGCTGATCTCTGCCTGCTGAGTCTTCCTCCCTTAGCTGCCTCGCACACAGCCCAGCCCGCTTGCCTGCCTTTGCCGTGGCCTACCTGATCTCTGCATGGGCGACTGGGCATGTGGCTGACACTTGGCTTCCAGTGCCAGAGAGGGTGGGGAAGGGAAGCAGCAGGGCTGCCGCTGCCTTTCATTGGGGCACATGAGTGAGATGGAGCTCCTCTTGCCACCTCTTCTCCTCCCCCTCTCCAGGCATGGCAGCCCCTCACTTTCACTGTAATTTGGGAGTATGGCAGGTGGGGAAAAGTGGGGTGGGGAAGGAAGGGTATTCCAGACTCCTGGGTGCTCTTGCTCTGCCTTTTGATGTCAGTGATCAAAGATGAGGTTTTTGTGGGCAGAAGAGTTTGCTGGCACCAGCCAGATGTCCTTGCTTCCCCCAAGCATTTTTTTGCCTACCTGATTTCCAGCTCCATCGTGTTTCTCCATTGCATTTCTTGCTATTGTGTGCAGGGAAACTTTGTGGGACTAAAAATAAAGTGCAATCAATCAATTTTAACTTCTCGCGAAAGAAAAAAATCTTGCAAAATTGGAATTGATTGAATTTATTTTGTGTAGTCCCACAAACTTTTGTTTTCCTGCACACAATAGCAAAAAACTTGATGGAGCTGGAAATCAGGTAGGCAAAGCATTGCTTGGGGGAAGCGAAGGCATCTGGTTGGTGGTGGGTGGAGCAAGCGATGGAATCACAGTGGAAAAAAAAATGAAGCTGCCCGTTATAGCATTCCTGCCCTGGTGCAGCAAATTCCAGTGGGTTGGATGCAGGTGTGAAGGGCCTGGCTCCGCAGTGCTTCCTCGCTCAGTTGAAAACTTCGTTCAGCCTTCCGGAGTTTGCTGTGCCGGGCCAGGGCTGGCCCTGCAGTGATGGCTTCAATGGCCTGACTAAAGTTGTGCTCACCGCAAATCACCAATATTGGCCACTTCTGTGAAGGACTTTTTGATACCCTTCTGCAGCTTCTTTTCGATCTCGCCCACTTTCAGGGCCCCCGCACCACATACTTCACCACCTTGACCTGCCGGTTCATAGATTCCAATGTGAGGATCTTCTCACATGGTGCATTCTCTTTCAGCTGCAGCATGGGGGCCTTGGTTGCAGGGCTGCTCCAACCAGCCAGCCCAAGCCCAAGCTGGGCTGGCTGCTTGGTCCTCACTGGCGGCTGGGCGATGCTGCATGAGGCATTGAATGGCTGTTGGCTGCGCAGCTCTTTGCTGGTGGCCAGCCAGGCAAGGAAGCACACAGCCTCAGCTCTGTGCTCAGGGAAGCAAGGGGGAATGGCATGACAGCGGCTTCCCTGCTAAGCCCCTACAAGAGATGTATAGTGTCCATGCCAGCGTCCCGAGAGAAGCAGAGAAGATCATCACTTGCAATCAGACAAGCAGAGGTAGCAAGCATATGCCGCACCGTGGGAAAAATGAGAGGCCCTGTTGCCCTGCAGAGCCTGCCGCTGCTTGAGGTGGCGGGGGTGAGGAGAACGGCGAGACTCAGGGAGGTCAGGTGGAGCTGGCTGACTGGGGAGGGGGGGATCATGATGCTCAGAAGCCACTCCCCGCTGCTGCCTCCCCCCCCCCACAGAGAGGTTGGAGAGCTGGGAGGGGAGGGGCCAGGCAAGGAGCCCCTTGACGTGAGTGACGGTGAGTTGGCCATGCCCACCCAGTCACACGACCCACCGAGCCACGCCACCCAGCCACAACACCACCGCCAGCCAGTCACAGCAGAGAACCGGTGGTTAAATTATTTGAATCCCACCACTGGTTTTATCTGTGTGCAAGATATATTTAGCATCCCTTGTTGATATGCAGACCTCTGTTCCCCAACCTTGGTGCTTCCTGAAAAAAGCATTTTAAAATATTACTTTCCTTCTTTTGGAAAGAAGCTCTCTCCATTAAATTGCCAAGCATTTTTCATTTGTTTCAGCATTTTTGCTGAAATTTGAGGGAACATGGAAACATACCAGATGAATGAACCTGTTAAAGGGCAGATGAATGGTCAACTAAAATTTTATTTAACTATTTAAAATACTTTGCTTTCTTTTGTGCTGTGTTTCATTCAATCTTTTTTGCGGGGGGAGGGAAGCAAGATTTCTAGCTGCCACTAAGTAATGCTTTAAAATCCAGCATCACAATAATGTTTATGTGCTCTCTCATTTTTCCATATTTCTTGTTTCTAAATGTGGGGGTGAAAAAGGACGGGATAGCAAATCTTTGTTTGAATCACTTGCCCTAAGCTGTCAGATGAAGATAGCTGTTTAAAATTAAGTGGAAAGGAAATTTGTGCCTTCAACTCAGTTTTGACTCCCGGCGACTGCCTGGACAAATCCTTACAGTTTTCTTAGCAATGTTTTCCGAAGTGTCTTTCTTGCCAGTGCATCTTTCTTCGGGCTGAGAAAAAGCAACAAGTCCAACATCATGCAGTTTCCTTCATGCTTAAGGCAGGATTAGAACTGGTTTCTGGCCTGATGTTTTAACCACTGCACCAATCTAAGGGGAAATGAAATGGATCAGCCATTAGATACTATCTCCATAGAAGAATATCCAGGGTGGATGATGGCTTTTCAGAGGAACACAAATGTCTACTCTGAGAAACAAGATATTGGATTAGACAGGCCTTAGGTATGTGTTTGCACAGTGTTTTGAGAAATCTGCTTATGAAGTGATAGGAACAATAGGAAATGGAAGAGACAAGACAGCAATGCACTTAAGAGGAGGAAAAGAGACGCTTTTATGATCTTTCTTTCTGTGTTTTCCTGGCTTTCATCTGAATTTATGGCCAATTGTTTGATGTCAGTGGGTGGGGGAATGAATGCACCTTTAAAAATCCTCTTTCTTGGGTTCTCTAAAATCAGCACTTAGTTATAATTAGACATATATTTTTGGTGGGTGATCACTTCCCTCTTTTTTACTTTGAAACAAGCTTTAGTATCCTATGACTATCACTGAGTGTTGTATTTTATGATTTATGTTGTATTTCATGATTATGATTATAATCATGATTTATCACTTATTGCTTATATGTACACTGAGAGATGATGCACAAGAAACAAATACCTTGTGTGTCTAATCACACTTGGCCAATAAAGAATTCCATTCCATTCCATTCCATCCCATCCCATCCCATTCCATTCCATTCCATTCCATCCCATCCTGTGGTGAAATCAAATTTTTTTCACCACCGGTTCTATGGGCATGGCTTGGTGGGGGTCATGTGACTGCGTGGGCGTGGCCAACTCAACGTCACTCACAGCAAGGTGGGGCAGTGGAACCTTGCTCTGAGTGATGTAGAGTTGGCCATGCCCACCCAGTCACATAACCGATGCTGTAGAGATGGCGA
>JANHFL010003943.1:90227-102719 GCA_032468155.1 Oxyrhabdium leporinum | reverse complement strand
CAATATACCTCAGAATATTGCCCCCACAATCCGGGTCCTCATTTTACCTACCTCGGAAGGATGGAAGGCTGAGTCATCCTGGGAGGCTTTAGTAAAGCACTATCAAAACATTATCACTGCCTAAGATTTCCAATGTAATAAATAAGTGTCATGGAATTTAGTGAAAGTTTTGAGTCAATACATTTAGAGTCAGGCTGCTTACACTGTCATCCTATTTAGTTAAGTCTTTTCTTGTGGACCCTTTGATTGGTTTCCAGTACCAGTGCCTTCACAAACTGATTGGCAGCAATTAGCAAACACATCTTTTCATAAGTGGATATATCACTTGCTAATTGTCTCAGATCAAGAATTGGTTTAAAGGCATATATACAAGGGGTAATTCAAAAACTGGCAAGCCTAAATCAGACATTATTTGACAAGCAGAGTGATAATGTTCAAGTACTGAATGACTCGGCTGTAAGCTTCAGATGTTGTTCAGCCATGAAGTTCAGTGGGTGACTGAGGGTCAGTGTTTTCTCTCAGCCTTAATTTTTCTCACAAGGTTGCTGTAGTGTGAGAAAATGGAAGGGAGTGATGCATTTCGGTTTATCCTCATTGGGGAAAATGAGAGATGTAGATAAAAAATTTTAAAAAATATAACGAGCGGATAAGATAGAAACTACCATTTTAAATTTCAGTTCAAAGTATGACAATTCTCAGTTAACAGAACACATTTGGGTGGAGAGAGTGAGTGCAGAACACGTTTGGGTGGAGGGTGTGAGCGCAGAACACGTTTGGGTGGAGGGGGTGTGTGTGTATGTGTGTGTTTAAATCTCTTTTAAACAGGACATGAAAGGAACATTACTATGCTATAATGTTTCTCAACTGTGATTCAGTTTCCTTAGTATCATTCATGTTTATTCTCAATGAACAATGCACACAAACACGAAACTAAACACAAAAACATCAAGGTGACAGCAATGGTGGTCCTTCCAACCTGAAAGACCTGCTCTTTAATGCTAGATCAGTTGCTGGTATAACATTTAATTCTGGATGAAAGGGCTGACTTGGCATGTAAAATGAAAATCAGACTGACAGAAGAGCAGGGAATTAATCCTTCCCAGCATTATTCACCAGAGAATGGCACAATAAGCTAGGATGAAGAGGCATGTCCACGCTCTATATAAATTCCATTTAGTTGACCAAAGGCTCCATCTGGCAGTCTGTTGATTTTGAGAACAAGCTGCTGTTTTCAGGCATCCCAGAAAGGGTGGAGATATTATTGATCCTGCTACCTAAGAATTTCTCTTCGTAACCTAGTAGGAGTAATCTTCTGGATTGGATTACTTTAGGGGTCTTGTCCTGTGGGGTTTCACTGTCTATATTGAGGCTGCCCAGTCAGAAACATCTCTATCCCAATTGGTACTTAGTCATGCCAGCCCTTTAAGGTTGTCCAGATCAGGAAACAGACTACACAAAAAGACTAGGAATACACTTGAGTTATATTATCTGGTAGTACTAGAATCTTGTAAGTCTGTTTGCTTTTTTGCTTTCTTCTCTCTTGCTCTCTATGGTGTCCAGGAGGAGACAGCTTATGTTTTTTTTTTTCCAAATAGGTTCCGTTTTCCCTGAGCTCAAATCATGTTTCTGCACATTTTGTTTTTGTAACAGTTTCTAAATAGTTTCTTCAAGACATGTCACCATGGCTCTCTATAGGCTCCATGCAGAGATCAGGACATATATTGGATTTAACTTTCTATTAGGTAGAAGGTGAAGGAGCCTTGTGTGATTTTCTTGTCAAGACAGCTGGGCAAAGGCACTTCTGTTAACTTGGCTGTGGCTTCCACCTGCAAATACAACAGTTGTCCTGAGTCCAGAAGGTCATCCAAATTGTAGACTTGCTCCCAGAGAGACAGTCGAATTCAGTCCAGAGTTAGAACTGGAATGGCAGAGAATCATAATGTGCCTCATCCAGACACCCACATTATCTAGATACTGGATCAAGATTTCTACAGTATCTCTTGCTTAATCTCATTTGGAGATGTGTAACTGCCTGTCATCAACATTCTGATTATAGCTCATCCTCAACCAAAGTATAACCTGTCCCAGTGGTTTTATACACATGGTGAAATAATAGTGTAGAAAGTCCCCAGACAAGCACCATTGGACCAGTTTCTCCTCCACTGACACTGAATAATCCTGACCATTTAGGAATGAACAGAATCTTTGCAAGGCAGTGCCTCCAGCCCTCGCACAGTGTTCATAAAAATATCTGTAGCCAATGTTATTGAAAGCACCCAGGTCAATTAAGACTACTGTAGGAGGAGTACATGTTATGGGTTTATAGCTGCTATGAATTATTGCAAAGTACTTTAAGGGGGCTACTCTTGAAAAAACATCTGGAAGGAGCAGTGGCAAAAAGTGCAGCAGCCAAATGTTCATATAAAGTTTGTGTGGAAAGATACCTGCTGGTTGCCAATTTCTTCCTGGCACAAACTGAACTTTGATATTTAAAACGTTAAATGGCTAAAGGATTGGAATGCCTCCCTTTACAAGTCTGTTGGGTTGTTGGTTTTGCTGGATGTGCTCTTTTGAAAATGCCCCCGTCCCATGCATCGCTGTCCTGCCAATTGGTCATTGTATCTTATAAGAGGACTGGATAAGCCAGATCAGTCAGGGGCTATTATTCTTGAGACTCAGTATTATCTCTGGATTGGGGGTAGCATGCCTCCAAATACTACTTGCGGATGAACAAAAGCAGAAGGGAAGTGTATTGTAAGCACCCCAGAGGTTCTTGGTTGGTCCTTACAAAAAAAAAGAAAAGCTGGGCTAAGACAGACTTGGCCTGGAACAGCAAAGCTATTGTGTCCCTGTGTCTTTGTCACAGGCAGAATAACAGAACAGCAGAAGAGCAGAATAACAGAGTTGTAAGGGTCCTTGGAGGTCTTCTAGTCCAACCCCCTTCTCAGGCAGGAAACCCTATACCACTTCAGACAAATGGTTGTCTAATCTTTTCTTAAAAATTTCCAGCGATGGAGCACCCACAACTTCTGAAGGCAAGTTATTTCACTGAATAATTTTTCTCATTGTAAGGAAATTTCTCCTTGGTTCTAGGTTGGTTCTCTCCTTGATTACTTTCCATCCATTGCTTCTTGTTCTGCCTTCAGGTGCTTTGGGAAATAGATTGACACCACCACCACCCCAGTCTTCTTTGTGGCATCCCCTTAGGCAGGAGAATGTACTCTCTTAAGAGTCATATACAAGTAGTCTTCAACTTACCACCACAATTGAGCCTAAAATTTATGTTGTTAAGTGAGAAATTTGTTAAGTGAGTTTTGCCCCATTTTACAACTTTTTTTGCCACATTTCTTAAGTGAATCACTACAGTTAAATTAGCAATACAGTTGTAAGTGAATCTGGTTTCCCCATTGACTTTGCTTGTCAGAAGGTTGCAAAAAGGTATCAAATGACTCCAGGTCACTGAAACCATTATAAATGTGAGTCAGTTGTCAGCATCCAAATATCACGTGACCGTGTGGATGCTGCAGTGGTCACCAGTGTGAAAAATGGTCATCAGTCAATTTTTCTGCCGTTGCAACTTCGAATGGTTACTAAATGAACTGTTGTAAGTCAAGGACTACCTGTATAGTCCCCACTTTCTCACGGAGTAGACTTTGATGAAGATGCATCTCTTTGATAAGATTGTTCATTAGTATTTTATTTTGGTACTCATTTTATCATTAATTTAATTTGCATTTTTTCTTATTGTTCTTTTTTTTTAAGCAAATCTGTTAGGTCTCTGAAGGCTTGTACAGCAGAAAGCTAGGGTGTGAAACAAATGAACAAATAAATAGATATGTACTGTATAAACACATTGATACAGGGAGGAGCAAATACTGAGCAGCTGAATTAAGAGCCTATAAAATACAAATAAAAGAGCCCAGATTGTGACATAAACAAAGCTTTATAGTCCACAAAGTATGTTGTTTTTCCTGAAAATCATTTTCTGGGTTCAGAGGAATACTCCAGCCTATTTAATACCCCAATATTTTAAAGAAAAGCGATCACTACACTAAAGGCCAAGACTTGCACTGAAGAAGCTGTGTTGGTACGATCTATCTATGAATTTATGGGTAAGAGCCTTTGTGACTTCATTCAAATGCAAATCTCTGTCTTTCTCTAATATTTTTTAAAACCTGGACTAGCCATTCCACTGAGTACTTTGACTTCTTCCCCAGATACGAAGACAACACTTTACCATTTGTTTAGGATATCACAATGTTGCCATGTTTTTATTGCCAATCTCCTGCACCGGCTAAGGCAGCCTGAAGATGGTTTTGAATACTTTGATGTATGTATTCGGGTTTTTGCTAGCACAAGGCAGCTCATGTATCCAGTCTGGTGTGAACAGTTTAGTGTGTGGACGAGGAGGCTTGTGAAGTGTCAGAGGAGATTGGCAAGCGACATTGGTCCAGCGGGTCTGTTGTGGGATCGCTGCCCTTGTCTATGGTCTCTTAGGCTCTAAGTGTTTTGCAGTGCTGATTCGGCTATGATGGAGTTTGGAATGTCCACTTCTGTCACTATTTTTGTTATGTGTATTTTTTTCCCCCTTACAGGATAGTTGACCAATTGATTTAAAAGTGATTTGTTAATTTATTATTCAGTTTAGACATCACCCAACATATAGCATTAAAAGCAAGAAAGTAGTAAAACAACGGGCACCCTTGCCATGTGCATCTAGAAGAAATAGGATACTTAACTGGATAAAATTCTAGTGTCTTGATGCCATCCTAACCCAAGGTCTTGGTGAACAACCAAGTTTCCAGTGTGTTTTTTGAACATACCGGTATTCAGAGCATGCAGATATCTGCTGTTCTTGACCACAGGCACTGCAACAGAGAAAGTGTGCTCCAGATAGATGACATTGCTAGATGAAGGGGACCTGGAGCTCACTATCTCCGCTTAAGATGGTTCCTCAAATGTCACAGGTGTTGCCTTGACCAACAGTCATGCAACCTAAACCATCTGACAGACGTAGAGTGCACATATAGCACTCCTGTTTTCAAACGCCAATTCATTTCAGGCCATGCTCTGAAGGAGGCAGCCTGAGTGGGCTTTCTGAATGCATTGGAAGTAGATGGTGACTATGTGGCATTCTTGTATGTTTGTCATTATTCTGGAGAAAGGCCAGAAACCCAGTTTCCATAAAAAAATTGGTAGGGTGGGTCTATTATTTTATCTATATTTATACAGCCAAATGCATTTCTCAAACTCTTCAATAACACTTTTCCAGTGGCTCAGCTGCATAAATGCAAATGACCACAAGATAATAGGCAAGAGATGCACAACACTAACCCTTTGCTGAACAATGTTTTCTTAATGGTTCATAAGCCAATGGTTCATAGGCTGACCAGTGGACAGTTCAATAATCATCCTGGAAACATTTTCAAAATATATACTCAGGAGCACCCAAAGTTTAACCTGACAGTCATACATAGCCAAATCCTCAAAGCCTAACACAGTAACTGCTGTGGGGCAGCACAAACCAGGTGACCAGTACATTGCACTAGAGACAGATAAACTTTCTGCTGCCATGTAACAATTGTCAGTGTGGTAAGTCAAATTTGGGAGGGGGCAATATTGGATGGAGTGTCCTTACACAGCAGTTAGTGGTGTTTCTCCCCTCCCCCAGCTTGTGATCTTTGAATTTCACCCAGAAGCTACCACCAACCACTGCCTTGACAGAGTTGTACAATACAGCAACAAACCATGATTCCATTTTAGATGTGTAGTAAAGTCCAGCTATGATGGCAGCAAGATTTAGGGCAGTAGACCTACTTCCATTTGAAATTTTGAATTTTGAAAGGACACAGGGCAAAAGCACTTGTGAAAGAAGCAATGAAGTGTTAAGCAAAAAGAGAACTCAGTCCTGAGGAAAGGAATTCTATCAGTCCTGCCTTGATTTTGTCTGGTATAAATTAGTTTATTCTATCTGTTTACAGTAAAGACCATCCTTGGAATTTCTTCTGCTTTTATTCCTTGACCTAGACTATTTTGAAGGGCTGGCAGCACCCTTGAAAAGGCTTGGAAGCAAATTCTAATTTCTTCCACTCTCTTTTGCTCCTTGTCGACTGTCAAGGAAATCCAAGCCACAGAAACTATTTTTGAGTTTGTATTTTTTTATGCATTAATTTTACCTCCAATGATAGAGATGGATCTGATTTTTAACCATCAATGAATCCAGGTCACTATTGTTTGTGGGATATACAGCTCCTTGCCCAACTTCAGTCCTCAGGGGTTATCCATACACGCATCTGATAGCGATGAGAGATGTGGTCCAGAAGACATCTGGAAAACTTCGGGTTGAGGAAGGCTTGTCATGGCAGCTGTTGTGCGCCTTCTATTTCCTAAACGTTACTTATCAGCCGGCAAAGGGAGGAAGGTGGATGAGCAGAGTGCTCCCGATTTTCAGGACAGGATGATTAAGCTCTGGCCCCCACCGTTGTCCTCGCAGGACATTTCCTTCTCTTGGAGTGGCTGCCTAATTTCTCAGGGGAGGGTTGCCAAAGTCTCCCCCCTCCCTCCCGGGTTTGCCCTGTGGGATTGTCCTTGTTAGGGGGAGGGCGAAGGCTCTTCGCTTAGGTTAGCAGGAGTTCCTCTCAACGGCCCTCAGAATTGCCCGCAGGGCTCCGAGGAGACCTTGGTAGTCCCTTTTGGCGGGAGGCGGGTGTGCAAAGGCAGCGACCCGCTCAGCCTCTGCCCCTCCGCTGTGGCGCTTGCAAGCAAGCCCACTTCGTCGTTTCTCCTGATCAGCGGCTGGCACAGGAAGCGAGCCAGTAAGCCAGCGATCCCCGGGGTTTTAGAGGATGCCTCGGCTCCTGGCAAGACGAGCAGCCTAAGCCCTGCCCCGGGGGAACCCTTGGAGCGGAGCAATCCACGCCCGCCCACCGGCCCGCTCGCCGGAGCGCCGCGCCGACGCTTCCCTGGAGCCTCCCGGCCGGCGGCTTCTCAGCGCCTGGAGGTCCCACTGCTGCTTCTCTCGCCCCCCCCTTTTCTTCCCCCCCATTGGTCGGTGATGTATGCATTTGCATCGCCTCCGAACTTTTCCGAAGAACAGCTTGGTAAGTCGAGGTACCGGGCGGGCGGGAAGTGCAGAAGTGGGATCCGGAGCAGGAAAGCAGAGGAAGACCCGGGGAAGTGGGGAGTTCTGGAGCAAGAGGCGGGGGCGGGGAGGGGGGCACTTTAAAGGCACAATGCCAGAGGGCAGAGGTGTGTGTGAACAGCAGGGAAAGGCATCCAGAGCAGGGATTGGGGTATGTCACTTTTCCTTTGATTATCTCTTTGCAATGAGGACGAGAATGGAGAAAAGTATTGAGCGTGTGCAGAGTTCATTCTCTCCCCCTCCGCCCCACCCCATCATCGCCATCACCTCTCAACCTAAGTTTCTTTTCAAAAGACTTGGTGAAAGGGAAGCTGCGGGGACCACGACCAGAGAAAAAACGTTGCCTTTTACTACAGCCTCAAACCCCGCGTTCTTTTCCTGGACCGGTTGGCTTAGTGTATAAATTCCATGTCTAAACTTTGCTTCGTTGAATTTAGCTAGAGAGAAGAGGAAAGGCTTTCCAATAGAAAATGAAAAACTAAAAGCTTTCTAGAAAAGAAAAAAAAAACCCCTAAAAGCTTCTCCCTTGTCTTTTATGGCTAAAGCAAAAAAAGCACTTTTTCCCCCCTGGATTTAAAGTGCTCCTGATAGGAAATGTAAAGGCTATTGCAGCGTTACTTGCTTTACACATGGTTTTATTTCTGTGCACATTATGTTTGGTTGCTCAGTCCCCATTGTCCTGGACTTGCAAGCTATCAGCGAGTTTTGGAACAATGTGATTGCTGTTTAGCTTCCAGGGAGTCCATATAAGTGGATGAGCTCTCACTTCCTAATGCAGTAGCTCAAATAACACTGTGTATTCAAAAACCTTCTCCTTACCTCAACAAGCTTAGCAGAGACTTTTCAAACCTTCCAGAAATAAGAAAGATGGTGTTTGGTATCCCATGTCTATGCTTGTCATAGGTTATTCATTAAGATGAAAGTATCACCCTTGTGATCTTTATATCAACTTTTGGTAAATGTGTAATGCCTTCCATGAAACTGCTATGTACAAAGAGATAGTCTGAAGAGAGGGGGAGTCTTGCTATCGTTGGGTTTTGTTTTGTTTCTTAAAAAGGTTATCTCTGCTTAAGACCCAATTAACAGTGGGTGTTTAATTCCCATCTTAGTACTGCTAGCTGTGGATAATGGGAACTATACCCCCCCTTGGGGATTCCAGGTAAAAGAGAGGGGAAGGGGGAGAGGGAGAGAGAGGAAGGAAGAGAGAGAGAAAGAGAGAGAGAGAGAGAGAAGTGGTATTCTGGCAAGCAAAGATCACCACAGATGTGATATGGAGGCATTGTGGAGATCCCCGTGCCAGCAACTTTGAGCTTTTATATAAAAAAGTGATTTTTTGATTTTTTTAAAAATCTAATAAATAATAATTCACTACAACCATGTACTATAGCTTTTATGGGAATGGAAAGCCTGTGGCCTTCCAGATGTTGCAAAACTACTATTTCCAGCAACCACCATTGGTCATGCAAGCTGGGGCTGCTCTAGCAGTATCTGAAAGATTTTTGAACTCCTGAAGCAATTTCATCTTTGAATAATTGAATAGATGATCCTATACAGATGATCCTATTGTGGAAGTGTGATAAATGTGTGTGTGTGTACACAATATAAATTGTTTTCTTATTTATAAATCACATAAAAGTCCAAAAAGTAATGGCTTTTGCTATCTTAAGTAAGAAAACAGTACATTTCTGGGATGTATAATGAATGTGATAGTAAGTTGTTTCTTCTAAAGATTCACAATTCACAGATCTCTTCTCATTGCTTATTACCTTTAATAAATGTTTACACTTTAAGTCCAGGAAGAGCTCCTGTGCATTTAAAGTGAAAGAAGCGAATTAGAACAGGGTTGCTATAGCTTCCTCTTTGATAAATCAATTAATGGCCACAAACAGCAACTTAAACCTGTTACACTTCTAGTTCTTATGATTTTTTTTCTCCTTGGAATGGTACATCTGATGTGTCTGTTAGGATTCAGGAGTGCCTTTGATGTGTTAAAATAAGGTCAGTATCTGCTAGTTATGTCAGTTTACTTCCAAGGCACACTTTACTGCCAAGTCCTTATCTCTAAAACAAAACTGAAATACCCTGCCCTTCAAGGACTGCTGTGAGATGCTTCTTACGCCTTTTGATATGGAAGAAGTAGTTAGGACTAATTTATTTTTAGTTAATAAGTGTCCTCCAGTTTCACATCTCACACATTTTAGCCTGCCCTCCACAAGTATCCAGGTGATATTTTCCTAGAAAACGACCATTGTTGAAGTTGCAAATTTGTGAAGATCTTATTATTTTCAGTTGCTGATGCTGTTTTGCCCTTCTTAAATGTGTAATCTGTTGTACAGTGCACAGAGCTTGCACAATTCACTTGTACAAAGGCTCTTTCTTCTCGCTGAATAATGGAGGCAGGCAGGATATCCTAACTAAACAATGTAGCAATTGGATCTTTCTATCAGCCATACCTGATGCTAGACTCAGTGTATTAACTATAACATTTCTAAGATAGATGCATCTCCTTCTGATAAACTCAGTTGTTGTTTAGAGAAGGAAATGTGCCCTAAATATTCTTCTTATGTTTTATTATGAGGTCAAAACTTAGTAAGTATTTGGGAATAATAATTACTGTGATATTTGGAATCACTCAATCAGCTCATTTGTTTCGGTGTGATCATTCCTATTGATCTACATTCCTATATGAGTTAAAATGATTTTTTTTTAATTGGATGATTATAAGCTACCTAAAGACACCTTTGGCAAGATAAGTGGCATATAAATTTAATAATCAACCAAACAAATAAAATACCATTATTCTGGTAACTTTGTTACTTAAATTACACAGTATTTTAAGAGTAATATGGAGAAACCATAAAATTAGAAATGAAAAATAAAAAGAAAATATGTTTATTCCCAGTGCTGCTTCCCAGTTTCTTGATTTGACAAAATCACAAGTGTTTGTTTCTTATGCTTTCAGAGGGCAAAGAACAAAGATATTAGGAGAAATACAAATGAACAATTTTACCAGACCACTGGCTCATCTACTTTAATTCTCAGGACTTTGTAGTGCATGCAAAGAACTTACAAAGTGATATATACTAGGACATACCCTAAGTCAGTATTGCAGACTTCATTAGTTTTCTTCGATAAGAGCAGATCATAGGTTTTCTTTAAATAATACAAATATTCAGGCAGCAATATAAAGGCTAACTCCTCTGGGAAAGTTGTGCTGACTTCATAAAGCACATTTGCATGTCAAGGGAGATCATTCTTGATGTGTTAATAAATTGTAGTTTAGGAACAGGAAAGCATTTTACCATATTAAGAAATTGAATCATTTTCTAATCTTGACAATGGACCTTAGCTGTTTACTTATGTGAACAAGATAGGTAAGGTTATTTCTGAAAGTGTTCATCTATATGTTTACAGTAAAAATAACAGTTTAGATACCTTAAAGTGGGTACTTTTAAATCAGGCCAAAAAACTGAACTTGTTTAATAAATTAAGGAACATTTCCCCTTATCTTCGGAAGAAAGATAGAATTTTATATGGCAGAAATGTTAATCTTGCTGGCTTTGTAAATGAAGAATACATTTATTAGTTAGTTAGTTAGTTTTCTTGCTTTATTCCTATATTTATATCCTACCTTTCCTTTAAAGAGCTCAAGGTAGCATACATGAAGCCATTCCTCAATTTATTCTCTCAACAAATAGATGAAACAGGTTGAGCTGACAGAAAACCATTAGCCCAAAGTCACCCAGCAAGTAGCACAATGAGACAAAACCTTTCATTGTGTCTCCCCAGTCTTGGTTCAAAACTTTTATTTATTTTGGGTCTTCATTATTTCATATAATTCAGCAAAGAAAACATAAAAGGTGGCATTTCCATTTTAATAGTTACTGCTGGAGCATTATTTTGCTTTGTTACAACAGTTATAAATTATCTTTAGTGTTTTCATGAACACTTGAACTGGAATATTGAAATTAATTCAATATTGAAATTAATTCAATATATATATATAATTTTTCAGTAACTTTTACATAAAGCTTTATAAGATACACTATTATTGTTTATGCTGCATGCTGATAAAAAAATAGATCTGAATTAAAGATATCCTAGTTTAGCTTTCTATACTGTCATCAAAGTTTGGTGTTTTTGAATTTGTCTTGAATTTTCATTAAATTTGCTTTCTACTATCCATTAGTAGCAGAAATGTTTTTTTCTCATCATACAAGTTCCTAAAGAAAAAAGAACAATGACTTTGCTGCTTGAACACAATTTACAAACTCAGTTCTATAGATTTTACTCCAACAACATTATTTCTTCATATACTCTTCCACAGGGGAATGGTGAACTAATAATTTTTTATAGGCTTTAGGCAGATATTTATGTTATCCATATGTAGGAAGCTACATCATATTTCAACTGTGTTGTTATGCTAGATGAATTCTTTCACATAACCATAATCACTTCCCTTCATGTAAGTTTCATGGCTAAACAGAAATTTGAAACTTCCTACCTGGATTAAATGTTTTCCCATCCAGACTAATATTTCATACTAAGCCTGATTTGACTATGGTATATAGATAAATCAAAACTGGCTTGATGCACATATCATGCTAAGTGATAAAGCATGATTTATAAACCGGAATGGCTGAGTTCTCCAATCTATTTACTGATCTGTTCACCAAACAAATCATGTTATGGCTTGCCACAAAGTGTGAATCCAGCCCAAGTTTTTCATGTTGCTAATGGACAACATAAAGAAAGTTTTTATGTCCTGTTTGTGGTCACTTGATTAGCTATTATTAGTGGAAAATCGAATGTTGTATTAGCCTGAACCAGGAGAACTTGTTTTCCATTTATTGGGTTTTCTTAATAGAGTTATCTAATTGCATGCATGTCAGTACATTAATTAAAAAAAAACAAGACAGCAATATCACAAGGCCAGAATGAAACCCAGGAATAACCTCTTAGAGGGCGTACCCTCAAGGCAAAACAGTAGAGCACCAATTCTTTTCACTTCTTTGTTTATTTTAGTATTTATTCTATTACAACTTTTATTATTACCATTTTATTTTCTGTTCTTGTTTGTAACTTATTAGCTGCACTGTATATGAATTATAGATGAAACCAAATTGTCACCACCATCATCATTAGGTTATGCTTTGCTGAAGTGCCCACTTTAAAAAAAAACCCAAAACATTTAAATATCAGTACAGAGCTAATAATAAAATTTTAAGAAGAAACAAAGATCAATATGATTCAGTATCCTGTTTCTTGTGGTGGACACTCAGATGCAATCTACAAACAATATATCAGCCTTGTTCTAACATAATGGGGGGGGGGGATTGCTATTATAAGCT
>JANHFL010003943.1:78002-90127 GCA_032468155.1 Oxyrhabdium leporinum | reverse complement strand
CGAGTATAAGCTTACGACCTTAGGTAGTAGAGTAAAACTGAAGTATAGCCACATTATAAGCCATTGATAGCAGCAAGTATTTGGATTTGTCTAATCCTCTTTAAAAGTCAGATGAATTCTTGGAATATCAATACATTTTGGCCATGTTTGAGTGACTATCCTCATTCGGCGTAATCAGTGTAATGTGAAAAGGAGTAAGAATTAGTAAACCAAAGAAAGTATGGAATAAGATGAGGGGACAAAGACCCAATAAATACCAATACCATTCATATACCTTACCATAACTTTCTCTTCTTGCAAACTATCTTTTTTACCATATCCATACAGTGCTTCATATATCTCCAGTGAGCACACCAAATGACATCATAAACATACTTTATGATGCATTAAATCACCATTTGCATCGATTAAACCACACACCATAAATTCTAGTTTTACTCAGTATTCAATCACTAAGTTTGAATTTATTCTCATACATATTTTACATCCATAATATATTCTTATCATAATCATCAACCAACTTCATAGTCATAGTCACCAAAACATTCCATAATTTAAATGTAATAGACAACATTCATTTCAATTCTGTTTTTCAATGCATCCTGTCATTCAAAATACAAATAACTGCAGCATTGTTTCCAGCATTCCATTATTTCAGTTTCATCCCACATCATTTCATTATTTTTAATTATTGCTTGTTGCTTTCCTCCCACTTTCAAAACAATTTTTTAAAAACATCCATCAAAACCACCCTCCATTTTCTCTGTTTGTTTTAATTGTTCCTTCTTCTTTTTGACTACATGGTTTGAAAGTATCCTTTTTGTAGAAATAATACATTGTATTATCCTTTTTGTAGATGTAATGTGTTATATAATATAGCTATAGCACTTAGACTTATATAACACTCTACAGTGCTTTACAGCAGGAGTCCCCACCCCTCGGTCCGTGGACCGGTGCCCATCCACAGTGTACCAGAAACTGGTCCACACAATCAAAGGCCCATCCATGGGATGCAGGCAGCACATGAAACCACGCCACATCCAGTCTGTGGGAAAACCTCTCTATGAAACCCATCCCTGGTGCCCAAAAAGCTGGGGAGGGGGCTGCTTTATAGCACTCTGTGAATAACCATGTCAGGATATTGCCTCCAACCATTTGGGTCCTCATTTTACCAACCTTGGAAGGATGGAAGACTGAATGAACCTTGAACTGCATTCTAGCCACTGCGCCACCATGGCTCAATATTGTTCTCTTGTTGTGTAGCAATCATGGTGCTTGATGTATCCACAGACTCGTTCACTATATTATTCCAATAAGCATCCTGTTTCACATTTTCCATTGTGCAATTACCTATCCTTCTGGGTTCCCTAACACTTTTGTTTTTCATTCTCTTCTAAGCAATTTCCATATCCTCTTTCTTTATGGCAACTTCCCATTCATTTTTCCTGCAGTATTTCTCCTTTTACTTTAACTTATTACCTCCTTTCCTTTTCTAAGTTTCACTAAAATCACTACAAAAAATATTTTGTCTCATATTTCAGATATTTCATCCTCTTTGTAAACACCCTCAATATTTTATCATATACAATCATTCAAAAGTAGATATAAATCTACTTTTTAGATTTATATTAATTCCTTTGCAATATATTCCCCAAACGCTCCACCATTCTCATTGATTCTTAAATATTCAATTGGCCCAATTTCTTTTTCGATATCATTAATTTCATTCCCATCTATTCATTCATCCAAAGGATATCTCCCAATCATTTTTATTCAGAGTACCATACATATTTTCCAAAGCAGTTGTTTACAATAACTCATCATAATACTCATCACTATGTTACAACTATATTAAAATTCAGAATATGTTCATAACAGCTACTACCAGCCTTTGAATTTCTATTTTCATAAGTTCCCACAACAACACAAATGTTACGCATTCATACTTTCTGATATATATTTTAGCTTTTCAGGGACAATTAACTCTACATCTTCACTTTAATGCATTCATATTTATTAACTCCACTTCACAAAACCAGACCCTCATTCAGATCTATTACATCTTTTTTCCTTTCTCTTAGTTTTATTGCTAAAAAAATTACCCATTTTAATTTCATTCATTCATTCATGTTTTTTAAAATGTAGTCCTTTCATGTTATAGTCTTCTATGTCATTAGATTGTTGATAAATGTTGACCTGCGCTTCCCATCATGGCTTTGGTCAGTTGATACTTTTATGTAAAACTTTTTAGTAATATGGAGATGATGTAGAATAGGTTACCAATATTAATCATATATATGCAACGTGTTGTATTCCTTGTTATTAGTAAGAAAAGTATTGGTTACTTTAAGCACATTTTGGCCAACATGCCACAACAGCAAAAACACCCTATGTTACTCCAAGCATATTTATAAAATATACACATGCTAGGATTTCTAATTTAAATATTACCTTGCTAATCAGTCTAAATGATATTAATGTAGTTACTTTCTAAACTTAAGATAGAGTGAAAACATTGCAATGCTAATAGAATCTGGGTCTGAATTAAAAGGTCTTAATCACTAGTCAAGAAAATATTACTAGTCAATGAAACACCAATACTTAATGCAAGTAGAGAACAATTATTATTCATTTGTTTCCAGTTCTCATTCAGTTAAGTGAAACAGAATTTATTGTTAAAATTTCCTTCATGCTCCTGTCTGGAAAAATAAAATAAGTGTTACATTTACACATGTCTTGCACTTACATAGTTTGGAGATGGGTCAGGAATGAATGAGGATGACCCTGCTTTTATTGCACTGTCAGATGTGGTCTCTCAGAGGTGAAAGAAATCTCTGAATGGCAATAACAAGATTTTTAGTTTTCAGTAAAAATGTGGAAAAGAACAGATATTAGAGAAATTTTAAAAAGGATTTTGGGGGAAATAATTAGTTTCTTTGTGAATTAAAAGAGGAAGTTGTTAGTCTAATGTAGTCTGAAGGCTATGACAGAGGGAACATTTTTTTCTTCTGTCTCATTCATCCTTACCATGCATAATTTTATATATTATCTATGCCATGTATTTATTCATTCTTACCATGCATAATTTTATATATGATCTATGCCATGTATTTATTCACTTCTTTCCTGAACTAAAATGTCCTAAATATTATAATCTTCTTTAATAGAGGGTTTGCTTCAATCTCTATAATTTTGCAGAGTAATCTCTGGACCAGTTTCAGCTGTATAATATCGTTTTAAGGTCTGATAACTTACACTTCTAAAAGTATTCCAGATGTGATTACAATATGACACTGGTATTTTATTTTCAGTTATTCCCAATATTTAGATTTACATGTATTTAAAGTATTTGTAAACTGCATCTTAAGCCCCCTAGAACTGAAAAAAACCCCAAAATTTGACACTACCAAAACTCACACACACACACACACATACATACACATACACACACACACAATGAGGGGGGAAAGTGTATACTTTTCTGAAAAGGAACATACCAGGTGTGTCAAAAAGGTTCAAACTGTACAACATTTGAAATGTGAGTGTTGGAATGTTGAGTTTTGGACTCCCATTTTCCCCATATGAAATCATCTCTCATTCTCTCATTTGTCATGCTTTGACCACACATAGGTGTATATATAGGATGGAATATTCTACTGATTGTGAATCTGATAGAAAATTAGCCAACATGATTACAGATTACAGTCATTTTTATTGCATAGAAAAAATAATTCTTAAGCATTTAAAAATGTGTGTTCTGTCTGCATGAGCAACCACAGAATTAAGCTCTGTAAAGATTCCCTAGCAGGGGGTTCATCTAATAAGTACAGTTTGTTAGAGCATAACAGCAATGAAGAAACAGTTCACTGACTATTTTTTTTCATTTGGTAGTATGCAAATAAAGCTTGAAAGCATAATAGCATGAACTATAAATTCATATGTAGATTGCACATTTTTGCATTTGGAGATCTGCTTGCAAAGCTCTACAGTCTGCGTGGCCTCATGATTTCTTTCCAGGCTCATCAGTGGCAGTTCATATCCCTAAGAAGAGATGTAAAATTAGGAAATACTGCAGTCAGAAATTTCTTGAAGATTACCATTAATTCTCCACAATCAGTAGCTGAAATCTGTTTGTCTGTAATGTTCACCATTACTTTTAGTCCTTTCTTTTGGGAGAGCAGTGCCCAGTTTGTATCTACCACACAAGGGCTGGTCAAATAACAAGAATCCTAAGAAGTTTTCATAGTGGGATAGGTAATCCCAAAGTCTCCCAGTATGTTCCAAAATCAAGGTTGCCGTCTGAAACTTTAACTGCTATGCCACCCATCTTTGATAGGTTTCATGCTCTCTTGATTAGTTTTATTCCAAATTTCAGTAAAATATTATGGGAAGGGAAGAATATAAATTTTAAGGAGTCATAAGGTGGAAAAACTGACAACATACCATCAGTCTTATTCTGAGTCATAGAATAGATCATCTAGGTCAGTGATGGCAAACCTTTTGGGCTCAGCGTGTCTAAATGTGAGAAAATGCCTGACTCTGCTGGCATGTCCCTTCCCCCCAAACAAAGGAAAAATAATTGTCTATCTCCCACCCCAATGTCAACCACCCTAAACAGCAGCACTTGGCAGCAGGGCCAAGGCTGGGCCTGAAGTAGAGGCCCAGGCCTTGTCTTCAGTCCTAGTACCACTGTTGCTGATCAAAAAGGTCATCTTGCACTGTTCCCCAAGATGCACAAACCTTGGAGATCATTGTGGTTGCTCCCGTGGCCCAGCACTCCCCAGGATCTGCCACAAACTGCTTATCTTCAGGTTCTTTCTGTTGACAGATCCCTGCAGCCTACCTGAGGTTGCTCCAAGTTGCATGAGGCCTTCGTTCTTCAAGCAGCTTTGGAGATAATGCTTTTCTGAGGCTTCTGCAGCCTCTAAAAATTGTGCAAAAGCATGCCCCAGTCTTGCATGAATGTTGGAGGTTCCAGAGGCCCTTTGAGAGCAGAGCCCATTCTTGTGCTACCTCAATATCTCCATATTGCATGAAAATGGGATATGCTTTTGAGAATAGCTGTTGTTGGGTGTTGGTAAATCCCGGCATGTCACCCAAATTATCATGATGTGTCACTTTTGAGGCACATGTCATAGGTTTGCCATCACTATCCTAAAACTATCCTTCCTTAGCCATTTTCAACACAGGTCTTGATTTTCCTTTGACTAAGTCTGTTTTGTGGGGAGTATCATTAAAAACATACAAATAGCCCTGATGATAACACCAAGGCCCATATTAGCCCTGAGTGCTCATTCAAATGCTTCTGGATAACTTGCAAGGAGAAAGTGGAGAAATATCCCTTTCCTACAGCTATATAACCCTGAAAATGATATTTGGAAGGCTGTTTCTCCAACCTGGAGAAAACTTTAATTCTTCAAACTAGCCTTGGCAGACTTGTCCTTCATGAATTTATCCAATCCTCTTTTAATACCATCCAAGTTGATGGTCACCACCATGTCACCTGATAATAAATTTGACGGATTAATTTTGCACTTTATAAAAAAAAATGCTTTCTGTTCTCTGTTCCAAATCTTTTTCTAGTGAGTTTCATTAGATGACTCTTACCCCTAGTATTCTGAATTAGAGAGAAAAACTTCTCCCTATTATTTTCTCTGCCATATATAGGTAGTTCTATACACTTTGATAAAATCTCTGCCCCATCCCATCACCTTTGTTCCAAACAGTTTCAAAAATTCTAGCTTTTACTTGCAACGATGATGCTTGGGGCTTCAATAATTTAGCTTGCACTCTTCTGTGCTTTGTCCAGCTATTATATAAATGTTATATCTGGATTTTTTTTCAAAGAGGATGTCCAGAAAAATAATCAGAATTTCACTTAGGTCTATGCCATAGATTGATATAAAGGCATTACGAGGTTAGTGGTCAAATTTTCCATCCCATTTCTTAGCATGGATTCTTCTTGTTCTCAGCTGCCACAAACGAAATCAACATCTTCACTGTGCTGTACAGCTTCAACTTTATATCTTATACTCAAGGGAGTTCCTCCCCCCACCCCTCTTTTCTCAGATATTAAAATAAAGTCTCCTTTAAATTGAGCTCAACTCCTAGCAGGTTCAGGAATGTCTCTATGATATTTTCTTGGCAGAAACATGGAAATAGGATACCACTGCATTCTTTCAGGATTTTTTGTTCATTTGTTTTACTTCCAGTTTAACCTACAACTCCAATATTCCTTAGAGGTCGCCCATCCAAATGTTAACCAGACCTGTTCCTGCTTAACTCTCAAGTCCAGAGCAGGCTTCCCATTTGCCTTAACCCTAACCCTAACCCTAACCCTAACCTACTGAGATGGTTGTATACTACCGGTAGTAGAGTAATAAATTAATTTTTTTTGAAATACTACATTATTGTCAAAGGAAATATAAAATAAAGAGAAGAACCAGTGGCACAGAGATATAGTTGTCAATGGTTCTCATGTTTACAAGTACAAAGATTTAAAGCTACCCAGAGTTAACTTGATTTAAGAGAGGCAGCCTATAAATTTTATTAATAAATAAATAAATAAGACAAAATAATTCATAGTGCTGAACATTGTAAGACTGAGTTTGAAACAGAATAGTGTATAAGTGATAAATATGTAATTGCTAAAATGTCTAAACTTATTGAAATTTGAAATTTGGACTAAAATTTATCCCATTTTAAATATAATATAAAGATGGAATAATGAGAAAAATGTGGCTGAAAGGACTAAAATATACATTACAACATTATGTACAACATTATGTTGTAACCTTAAAAAGTAATTTTATTAAGTACTGTACCAGAGTACTTATATGTTACAGTATGTTACCAGAGAAATTGTCTAGAATGTATACGGGACTTCAAATTTATGTCGGAAATGTAAACAAGAAGGAGCATTTGGTGGATGTGTAAAAAAGCTCGAAAATTCTGGATCTAAATATATATACTAATTCACAGATACTTAAAAATTAATATAAAATTGAAACAAGAGCTTTCTTTGGGGACTGATGGAAAAACAGCTGGAAAAAAGTCATGGAACTTTTTTTTAATACATGAAAAGTTCAGGAAGATCATTGTATACATAATGTTTCAGGACTAGGAAAAGTTGGTAAAGATGATGGCTAAAATGTATTTGATCAGAGAAAAAATAGTATCTACATTTATTGCAGACTGGAAATCTATTATAGATTTTTCACATGAAACATTAAAAAAAAGAATTCATGACAGATGGTTTTGATTATTAGGTTGTGTAGTAACCATAGAGTAAAAAGCAAATTTATAAATTTATAATTGTACTTATAACTGCTGTAAAGCAGATCAATATGTACTTCTTTGTATCTTTGTTCTTTCTTTTCTATTTTACTTTCCTTTCTTTCTTGCACTTTTAGTTTTCTTTTTGTTTCTTTTCTTTTTGATTACTTTACATTAGTTGTATTACTTTTATTTACCTTTAAAAAATCTTTAATAAAGATTACATATAAAAATTTGATTAAAAACTCTTGTATTAATTGCTAAAAGGATTTGAAAATTGCTGAGAGGCAAAATGAAACATGTTGGTTCATTGGCAAAGGATCAAAGATTGAAAGGTTAAGTTAATTTTTATTCAAACACAGCTGCATTTCGCTTACTTGGTAACTCTTATACCACTAGACTACAATAAAACAGATATGTAGGCAATAAAAGCAAGCTGACATTTCTTTTTAGTCCCTTTTTAGCCTTACTCTCTATTTGTGTAAGAACACCATTATTCTGTGGGTTGTAAGTAGCAAAAAATACCTTGACTTCCTATATTGACTGGTTCTTTTTTTAAAAAACAACAACAACACACACACACAGAGTATTTTCTCTTCCTCATTGGGGGAAAAAGTGACTAAGAGGAACTAAAGATTTCCAGTCTTCTGCTGTTTCAGTCACTGGGCTTTGTCTTCTTTTTCTTGCCAGACTCTAGGTTATGGCTAAGTCAGAAAGTCAGATGGATATAACTGAAATGAACTCCCCAAAACCAAAGAGAAAACTGCGCTGGAGTCCACTGGAAATTGGACTTGCTGCTGTGGTGCTGCTTCTTGCTATAGTGGCCATCACCATGATCATTCTGTATGCAACTTATGATGGTAAGTAGAAGCCCCTCCCTAAACGTAAAATGTCAGTAACAAAAATTGAAAACATTATATTATAAGGGAGGAGAAAAAAAAATGTCAGTGAATATAATGTCCTAGAAACAGATTTGATTACAATATCTTAGGCAGAGCAATTTGATTAGAATGATTGAGCTGCAGAACTGTTAAAATTTTAGCTAGAAAATGGTCCGTATTCTGTTGTGGTGCAGCATGATTTAATGGCTAAAGGGTAGGACTAGAACCAAGAACACTCAAGATAAAAGTCCAACCATAGGTATAGAAACTTACTGAGTGACTTGGAATGATAATTCTTGCTTAGCCCAACCTACATCGAAAGGTTGCTGTTGTATGAATAAATGAAAATAAATCTTCTGTAGTCACGTTTGGATTGTTGGAGAAAAAAAACAGGAGATGAATCTAACAATTACAGTATATAAAATAAGCATCTCCTTTTAATATTTATATCTTAAAATCTATGTTGCCATTTTTAATAATAAACTTACTGATTGATCAACCTTTATTGGAATCGGGCTTCTCATAGTAGGATTCCATCATCAACTAGACAGTCAATGTAAATATAGTTATATAGTGAATATGTCAAATTCCCATATTTGGGCTAGTCATTCTATCAAACCAAAGATACAAGACTGCTGTTGTGGCAATAAAATGGAGACACTCCCCCCCCCCCGCAGAGCCATGAACTCTGCAGAAAAAAAGGATGGAGAGGTAATAAATGTAATTATACTGTCATATTTTAAAGAATATTTGCCAACATTACACTAATATTGTCCTCCCATGCCTTTTCTGAATGTTAAAAATGTAGAGGAGTCCTCCACTTATGTATATTGCTTGTCACCGGAAAAGGCTAATTAGAGGTAATTTGGCATTTTTTAATATTTGAGTTTTATTTCCTAACAGATAGATTGAATAGAGTAGCAACATATATGCATTTCTGAACTCTGTATCTGAATCTGATGCTTCTCTCGATGTATCACTCTGGATGTATCACAGAGAAAGGCAGATTTCTTTCAGAACTTATTCTCTTTCTTTGTCTCCTTATCCATTTCTCACCTAACCTTTATCTCTCAAGGAATGCCTATTGTTTTACACTGGCTTTGTCCCTTCCCTCTGGGTGGTGGAGAATAAACCAGAATTATCTATATTTCTGGGGCTGCTTCCTAGTCTTTGGGTCAATTTCCTATGATTTTTGTGATAGAAGATGTGATAAATAATTTTATCACTGACTAGTAAGGAGTATTTGCTGCAATTATTTTATATTCAAATTCAATATGAGATTATTTCTTCAGAAAAAAAAAATCCCCCAGCAATTAAAAAATTAGCATGTACATGCTTAACACACTTAATTCAAATTCTGTTAGTCATTTCCTTTTCATTGTGAAAAAAATATTTCCTTTCTGCAGCTTCAAAATCTGTTTAGAAGACATATATAATATCTATTTTAGCATCTTAATTCTTTCTTTTTTTCTATCCTCTGGCTAAAATTAGATTATCCTTAGGTCCAAATAATGTAGTGTTTTTCATAATTTGGTGAAGTTTAAGAATGTGCATTTCATTAAAGTGTGGGTGGGTGGCAGAAAAGAGATTGAGTCTTACTTTTTTATCATAGTTACATTACGGAAAGGATGTTCACCTAAGAAATTTTCAGTTCCTTTTTCATATAAATTGCTTCTTCTACTGTAACTCAGAGATCAAATATTTCTTCCTCATCATCTGAAAACACACACATGGAAACAAATATCAGCAGTTTCAATTTCTTGTCGGATATTACCACTTACTTGTCCTTAAGTTAAGTCGATCTATGTGGGCTGAAAAAAATCCAGATGATCATTAGAGGTCAGAAAGACATCAATGACCTTCTACCAACTGGATTGTTTTCACCCCAGATTTGGCAGCTTCATCCTAAGTATCTTAAAGCTCTTTCTGTAGATAGATAGGTGGGATTTTAGGTCCCTAAACAGGCCTAAAAACATCAGTAAATATATGGTTAGCCACACACTTCCACCCACACTCCAAACAAGCCTATTCTGGGTGTCTTTTTGTCTCAGAGAGGTATAATCCATATTTGAAATAATCTGTCTTGCTGCATGAGGGACCTCAATCCAAAATGTTAATATTTCCAACCACAGTTACTTTCAATGGGAAGTAGTAAGAAGGGAAGACCATAATGAAAGAAATTGTCTCACTTGGCTTTTCCAAAAACAGTGCTATCATCATTAATTTAAAAAAAGAGCCCTGAAATCATTGGGAAAGTATTGCCTCCTCAGGAGAAATGCCATTGATTTAAAACTTTTGTGTATACCACTTCTCATTGCAAGTCTTGAATTAGAAAAATTGTCCACCTTACTTTCTGACCTCAAATCTGATGGACAATGAAATAGGGTTTTGTTTTTAACTCTCAATAATTGTTTTGTCCTCAAACCAATCTCAACCCTTATTCCATATACATTTTTAGTTTTTCATCTAGCATGTTTCCTTCGCCAAGTCAGGCGCAGACATGACGAAAAAAATAAGTCTTTTCCCTTTCAAACAATAGTTTGACTTTCCTTTTGCATTCATGCATACTGAGAACTTCACTTTCTCCTGTCCTAATTTCAGTATACTTATTTTATATTGATGAAGCTTCTATTTTAATTATTTGTTGTCAGAATAGTGACCTAGTACTAGGACAAACCCAAATGTCTTGAAGAAGCAGATGTCTGCATTATATAAATAGACACATTTAGTTTATATCTATTAGGGATGAGTCTCAACATTTTAAGTACAATGTCGTTAATGTACTATGAAAAAAAATAACATCCTAATCCATCCTTTTTTTTTCCAGATGGTATTTGTAAAACTTCAGACTGTATAAAATCAGGTAAGATAGATAGAATGTCTCCATTTCTTTTACTATATTAATAAGGAGTTTCTGAAAATAATGTATCCCAGAGACATGAGCACAAGCCAGTTTTTTGTGTTGTGTCTCTTGAATTGTACATCTGCTTTACACTTCCACTCCGTATGACAATCTTATTTTGAAAGTCAGAGATATAACAATACAATACCACAGTGGAAACTGTAGAAAGTAACTGCAGGTAAGCCAACTCAAGAAAGATATATTTATCATGAATCCAGAATTGTGAAGATCTATTCCTTTGATTAAAAGCAAACAAAATAATGGAATCACTTGCAGCTGTATAACATCAGGCTTTGTATTAGAGCACTCCTAAAATTAACACCTCTGCAAATACAGAGCCTTGCGGTGAGTTATTAATAGATTTCCCTCAAGCAGTCTTGGTCATCCCATGAAATATCTCTATAAAATGCCTAAGGTTAAGGGAAGTGGACCTAGTGGTTCAAAATGCGGTGTTTTGTTTGTTAATGAGAATATATAAGATGGTATGCTGACTTAATGTTGACACTAGCGATGTCAAACTTACATCATCATGGTGGCATCACATGATGTATCGGGACTTTTTTTCCCCTTCGCTGAACCGGGCATGGGTGGGGGCAGCATGTGACGCATCTGGCCTGCGGGCCGGGAGTTTGACAGTTCTGGCATAGGCATAGATTCAACCATGCTGGTTCTATTATATGGAATCAATCTGTGAATCTCCAGATGTCAAGGTTTTCCTTTTCTTGTCTTGAAATGACAACAGATCATTTCACAGGGAAGGGGAAGAAGGCTTGTAGTTTTACTCTGCTTATATGATTAGCTTATTAAAATACCTCTTAAAGTACAGTAACTATGCTGATCATTGTGCTAATCCTAGTCACATATAGTCATGCAAATAATGTTGGAACCAGATAGGTATGGTGGCTGAACTGAAAGGGGGCAGTGTTCATTAAAGCTTTGAAAGGCCCAGAACACTATCTATGTTTTCAACAGTGTCAGCGTTCCATTTAGGTTCAAATAATTCACTCAGCACTCAGATATCAAACAATCTAAGGAAGAGTTTATTAAAGAGCCATACTGGTACATCT
>JANHFL010003943.1:50735-77902 GCA_032468155.1 Oxyrhabdium leporinum | reverse complement strand
CTCCTCCTATTTTTCGTACAACAACCCTGTGAGGTGGGTTGACCTGAGAAAGAGAGACTGGTGAAGAGTCACCTAGTCACCCAGTCAATGTTCATGCCTAAGACAGAACTAGAGCTCACAATCTTCAGGATTCTAGTGTGACTCTTTAACCACTCTTGATAGATATATAACAGATTTGTGTCAGATTCCATTCTCTGGGAATTCATGTAATTGACTTTTTTTTTTACATAAATTAGATGTTAGATGTTTCCAAGAAATAAATACTGTGCTGAAAAATGAATTTTGATAACTGACTGTGACAATAATATCAGATGTTTGTAATCGATCCTCTTTTGTATATGGGGGGATTCGAAATGATTTTTAAAAATAGTTTAGTTTCCAAATAAAGCCATTAAAACTATCAAACCGCAACTGTGAATGAGTGCATCTCTGGGTAAGGATATACAGTATCTGCACTTTCTGCTTGGCCAATTGCCATTATGGGTCCTTCAGTTCCCCCTGGAACAGATGTCATCCTCCCTTATTCACAGCCTGTTGCAAATGAAACCAAACAGTTTTTGCTGGTTTCGATTTAAAAACAAAACAAAACTCTTTTCTCCTCAGAGCTGCCTTAAACCCTTCAGAGCAGATGTTCTTCAGCAGTTCTTTGTTCTGATCTTCTAGTAGCCTCAGCTCCAACTGACTGCAGTATTTGCCACCCCTCAGGGACTGGTCACTTTGCTATACAGACAGTCTCCACATGTTTTTATAATCTTGCCGTTGATCCAGTGATGGCAAGTTAAGTCAATGAAACTTTTCTCATCCCTAGAAACTCATGTTCCATTCAAATCTTACATCTTTCGGTGGGCATCCAGCAAGTCTTGCCTTCCCTACATGGATGATAAGGACAAAAAGTCTGGGATGAGCAATCAGATTTTGCAACATCCATAGTCCACATAGCACCAGCCCAGACCTGTTAGTAACCCATTTCAATCCAAACTGAAATTTATGGAAGTTGGCCTAAGAAGCAGCAGGGAACAGCACAAGACATAATCGTTTTAGGCTAGAATGAAGAATTGCTCTGTTTCCTCCTAACAGCAGATTTAGGAGATTGCATACCCATAAGCAGTTTGATTCCAGAATCATTGAACAATACTCTAAGTTTATAGAATGAAATATAAAGCAAAGGAATGAATTTCCCAAAGATTTGTGAATTTCAAGGACAACAGTGCAATTTCAGAATCAAGGGTCATCTTGGGGAAAGGGGAATGATTTGCTATCAAGTCAATGTTGATTCTTTGTGACCATATAGATAGATTTACTACACAACAATCTATCCATAACCTCAGGTGTTCCAATAATGCATTCATTGCCATTATAACTGACTCTATCCACCTTGCTTCTGGTTTCCTTTTCTTCTATCTTTCCCAGCATCAGAGCCTTCTCCAGAAAGCTTCATTCACATAATGTGTTTCAAATAGGATAATCTGAGCCTGGACGTTTGCCTTGAATAAGAACTCTGGATTCAGTGATCCATTTGTTTATTTTCTTGGCTGTCCATAATATACTTAGGAACCTAACCAACACCAAAGTTGGGAGGTGGAGGGAAAAACTATTCTCCAAAAAGAGGTGGGCAGGAACAAGACCACAACAATATTTGATTCAATTTGATTTACATCAAATTGAGCACAGGTGCAGGCTGTTGGGGATGAGTCTGTCCTGTCTGCATCTCACACTGAAGTGCAAATGGTTCCTGTAGTCTGCAATTTTTACAGAAATCTGTTCGTATTCCCGCACCATTCGAAGGGTGTTCATCCCAAAGAGTATTGCTAAATGTCTATGGAGATTTTCAGTCATCCAGGTCATGGTTGTTCCAAAGGTGCTTTTTTCAAGAGGCAACTGGACCTTCAGAGCTGAAGAAGCTTCTTGGATGAGAAGTGAAACGTCTTCAAAGAAAAACCAGAAAGTCCAATTGCCTCTTGAAAAAAGCACCTTTGGGACAGTAATTCTCAGTATATGTAAGAAGCTCCTTCAATTCACAAGTAATTATTTGGAGGGAAAAAAATAGTCTTATTTCTGATTAAATATGCTATGTACATTTGAGTGCTATATGAAGACTTGAACAAGAATGAAAGCTAAGCCTTCTTGTTCAATCTAAGATAATGAGGACTGAGGGAGAAACATGCACAGATATTGGGAGAAGGCCCTGTAATACTGTTGGAAATGTGTGCTCTAGTACAGATTTGTACGTTATTGAGTACAGATTTGTATAATGCTTAAACAGAGTTAATATTATAGATTTTTATGGCTAGTCTTATATCCAGTTTTAATTTCAATGCATTCCATCCAGACATTCCTGCAAGCCTCCTTATGTTAAAAATGTGATGCACTTTTAAAAAATATGTTCCCATTTTCAGAGAGGAAATTGCAATATAATTTACATCTTATAGTATTCATTACCTCAATGAAAGGATATACCTAGTTCTTAGGTGTAATTTTAAAGAACACTGCCATTCAGAAAGAGGAGCCTCATCTTGACAATTGGAATCTGGAGAACAAAGTTAAATAAATCAAGTTTCCATTAGGCAACACTGGGTTGCAATTCAGAAATGTGAATATCCTGGTATCAAATATTTCCCTAGTATATTTATATTGAATTATACAATCATTTGGTCTTAGATTAGCAAACAAATAGCCATGGCAGATAATAAATTGCATGAAGTAACATTAAATAAAATAAAACAATAATACTGCTATGCAAAAACAAAAACAAAAAATTAGAAAATAACCAAACGATTAAAACAGCACATAAATACACAATGGCAGAATAAAATGCATGGCTGAATTCACATAACGTATTAAGCTGTGCTTTGTTCAAAAACCAATGCTTAAGATAGAGGTTGCAGTAGATGAAGCCAAGTCTCATGGACAACTATATGTGACAGTTAAGCATTGGTTTTTGGTTTTTGGACCATACTGAAATCTCCAACAAGTAGGTGTCAGAAAACATGGTGTCGTTCAGGAAGGGGACTGCTGTGGTAGCAGCTGGTATGCTTTAATATGTCTAACATTTACAGGGCAATTCCTGGCAAATAAAGATATAAACATAGATAAAAACATGGACATTAATTTTCATGTACCCTCAGATGAAAGGAGTTTTGTTTCAATTAACTCATGTTCTTGGATCAGAGTCTCCCCCCGAACCCAAAATATTTAACGTAGTGCGAAATTCAGATGTTATTTATGGCAGTCTACAATTCCGTATTTGGATAGTTCTCTTAGTTGCAATAATACTGACACCCAACTGTGCTGTTGTATAGTGGAATTCTATATGTGTTTCTTCAAAAGTAATTAGTATTCAATTAATACAGCTTGGCTTAATTCAAACACTTGAGGGTTACAATTCTCATTACCAAACTAAATATTAATGTTACTGTTTTATAACAATAAAGATAAATGTAGACTATTTTTTAAAAAAAAATACATTACCCTAAATATGTCTTTATTTTTGTTTTATGACAGCTGCCCGAATCATTGAGAACATGGATACAACAGCAAAACCTTGCAATAATTTTTACCAGTATGCTTGTGGAGGATGGTTAAAAAAGCATATCATACCAGAGACAAGTTCCCGTTATAGTAATTTTGATATTTTAAGAGATGAACTAGAAGTTGTTTTGAAAGGTCAGTAGTACAAATGAGTCATTCCAACTTTTGGATCATTTTGTTTTTTGTTTTTTTATATACATTCCAATTTTGTGGCAAAAGAAGAAGAGATATATTCTGGTTTATCTAAGACCAATCTCAAAGATTTGCTAGGTTACATGAAAGTTTGTACGGTCATACTTTTTTTTGATTAAGAGTAAACAAAAAAGATAGAGAAGATAATGCATAATAGCAGATCCCAACAATGTGGGGCTGAAAAAGCTATAACCAAAAATCCACATCAACAGTGAGTCAAGGGGAAACATATCTGAGTGATCTTGGTCTCGTTTAGTGGGACAGACTCTGCATTGCACTCTGACTCTTGCATCATCTGGCTTAGTGATACAAAAGGGATGGGCAATTGTTCTAAAAATGAGAAAGAAGATAGTTCATTTTACAAGTTGAATATACTGCTCAAAACACTGATAGTCCAAACTGGTCAGTCTTACATTTTATATTTAGATACAAACAAATAAGGACTATAGTAGAAGTATCAGAAGGTGTCAAATTTGATGAGAATCAGAAAAATAATTTGGGAGCAGAGACCCCATAAAAACATTAACTGAAACAGCATTACATTAACCTTAGAATATTAGTAGAGGGACAAAGCAAACCTCCAAAATGGAAGAGAATCTGTGGAAGTGGTAATGCCAATTTCTAAGCTCTGCTGAGTTTGCACTGACCAGGTTAAAACATACACTAAAAAGTGTTCTGTTCTTGGTTTTGCTTCTTTTATTTTATTTTCCTTCCTAATAGGGCCTATAGGAAAGGAAATTCCACTGGTGTTTCTAGGAAAGAAGGATCATTATCCTTCTTCAACCTGCTTGGAAAAGCACCTTTTGAATTTACCCCCTATGGTAAAAGGCAGGTATGCTAGCAGAAACCTGCTGCAATCCACAGGGGAACTATAGTGGTGGCTTTCTTTCTTGAAATAAACCTCTCCCTTCGACATGGAAATTTGGTTCATCATTCTGTCAGAAACTCTGAGTTTGAACTATAAGCTTTGAATTCTGTTCTCGTTTTGTTTTTTTATAAGGTTAAAATGGGTGAAATAGGTATCATTATGTGTCCTTCTGCATAACACCTGTAGAACATAACCTACATTAGGTATCACACTTGGTAATATATGTGTCTTTATTATTTTCAGATGTTCTTGAGAAGAAAAACAGTAGTGATATAGAAGCTGTTGCAAAAGCAAAAATGCTGTATAGATCTTGTATAAACGAAAGTAAGTTGTTTGCTAAATTACCACATTTAAGAGTAATGAACCTTGTTCTGATTGATTGATTGATTGATTGGCGACCCATCTTACCTCAAGGTAACTCTGGGCACCTTACTAATACTACTTTTTAGTCACATTCTTGCAACTGCTTTATAGGCATCATAGTATGCTTCACATATTTAAATTCATTCGCATGTATGAGGTTAGTATCAGTATATTGAATTCTGTACTTATTTCTTAATTAATTGTTTCAATTCTCGAGAGGAATAGTACAGTCGACTAATTTAAATCTATTTTGTAGATAATCTGTAGGAGGTCATAGAAAAGACTGATATAATGTAAATCAGGTGATTCCATTTGTAGCATCTATAAAGGAAATGGCTAGCAAAAAAAAGAAAAGAAAAGAAATATTGGAGAAATTATTTTAGTCACAGTAGACATTACTGATTCTTAAATTATTTACAGTGCACTAAGGTTTGGTTTGGTTTGGTTTGGTTTGGTTTGAAGCCAAGCATTGTTGTTCTGTAAGCCTCCCAGAGACACTATTGTGAGACTAGCACTCAGGCTGACTGACTGATTGACCGAATTACTCTTTTTGAATACTTTGCACAGATGTACAATGTTTACTAATGCCACATAGGTGGGCTCAATATCTCTGTAAACCATAACTATAAACCATAATTGCTATCATCCCATTAATCATAAGAGAGAAACAAGTCATTTTATGGCTTAGGCCATAAACCATAGACCATAGGAGGGAGGGAATGGAATGACATCATGTGACATCCTATTATGTAAGTTATTTCATATCTGTGATGACATCATAACATGTGTAACATTGTTGTGGCTTACGTCACTTACAAACTTCTTAAATCATATTCTGTGAAGACACCAAAGGTTCAAGTTACTTCCATCTATTTGTTTGTTCTTCACCTTTTCTTGTGAGATATGATTCTGCAGAAAAAGTTTGTTTGGAAATACTGGACCATCACCATACATCATTGTGATAATTGAGTGGTTTAAGAAGTCTGTACCTGTAATTAATGGAATTCATGTTTATTTTCACAAGCTGCCATTAACAGCAAAAAAGGGAAACCCCTAATTGACCTAATGACCAAAATTTCAGAATGGCCTATAGCAGTAGACAACTGGGACCAGACTCATGGTAGGTGAATTCAGGTCATTTGTTCATTATAATTTTAAAATGGGAAAGGGTGGAGTTAGAGTTATCTTTATATACCACTGATTATACATTTTTACTACTTTAGGCACCACATGGAGTGCAGAGAAATCCATTGCAGAGTTAAATTTTCAATTTGGAAGAAAAGTCATCATTAACATGTTTGTTGGCACTGATGATAAAAACTCCTTACAACATATACTTCATGTAAGTTTGTTGTTCTTAGAAATGTCTAAAAATGCATTTGTTCTGACTGGTATAGTTAGAGAAACTAGGGATTTTAAATTGCCTGTCCATAAAGACTTGTGTTGATTCATATAAATAACTCATAATCCTGCTCTAGATTCTTTAGTATGGCTCACAAGCAAGGGTGCAACAGAATGGTAATGCACATGTAAATCCCCTTTCATTTCGATTAAAAATGTTTTGCTAAACATGTTGTATACAGTCAGGATTCATTTCCTTTGATAATTGAATTTAAATCATCATAATCAAATGCCACAAATTGCTTGATTATGTATGCTTAGGAAAAGTAATTAACTTTTCTAATTTCGAATAGAATCTGCTTGATTAACCTACCCATCGATTTTGTGATCCTCAATGATGGAATCTCCATTAAAACTGATGTTCAAATTATTGTAACAGACTAATAATTACAATGTGTGCAGGATTAGGAATGCAGCCAATAAAGAACAATGGCCTTTGTGAGTACTTGGTAGGAGCCAAGGGATAAGCTATTTGCCCTATATTTCTTTTCCTTGTTTTTAGTTCTATATAGGTTTCTTTCCTCCCATAAAAGAGCAATTGAAATAATGCTACATTTTCTAACTACTAATTAAACTTGGGATATCAATCTGTAGTGACAACCCTATGATGAAGTTCTACTTTTGATTGTGTCTTATGACATTTGCTACTAAGAATATTGAATCCCCATTTCTCCTTTGTCACTATTACACTGTAATGGCTTCTTTCTACTTCCACAGACACTTAGAAACTGGCACCTATTTTCTCTTATAGGAAGTATAGCAGAGTGAAACTTTTACATCTTGATATCACCATCATATTTTCTTTTTCTTGTCAATCACCCACAGTTGTTGGGAGTCAGGCAGCGTACCCATTTTAGTCTTCCTCCTCTCCTCTCCTCTCCCCTCCCCCCTTCCTCTCCTCTCCTCTCTTCTTCTCTCCTCCCTCCTCAGTTTTTCTCCAAATTTTTAGCCTTAGATTCTTGCACTTAAAAAGCCTCACTTTAGAGGCACTTTGAAAAACTTACTTAGAAAAAAGTAAATATCACTGCTTGCAATCAGCCGACAAATTGTTGTTCTATTTGTTGTTCTATTATTTTTAAACTTGGTTTTATAGGTTGATCAACCTAGACTTGGACTTCCTTCCCGTGATTACTATGAATGCACTGGACTGTACGAAGAGGTATGTGCAGGTTTAGAATTAAGCAAAATTTTCCCACAAAATGATAGACTTTCAAATAGCCAAATTGCTGACAAATTTGGCAACCTCACTTCATTAAAGTGTCTTCATTAAATGCTAATAAAATGACAAAAAAAAGAAAATAAGAGTATCCATATATATATATATTTTGTTGTGAGGGAGACTTGGTTACCAGTAAAAAATATAATCACATATATATATATATTTGCTACAGATTTTTATAGTCTAATTACATTTGAAAGCTATAATGCTGTTTTACTATTCTACAAAAACTGTCCAGCATATCCCAAAACTGTTAAGTTTCTCTGTGTGTTTATTTTGTATAACATGAACCATGATGGCTCGGTGGTTAAAGACACTGAACTTGTAGCTTGCCCCAGCTCCTGCCCACCTAGCAATTTGAAAGCATGCAAATGCAAGTAGATTAATATGCACCACTTCGGTGGAAAGTAGCAGCATTCTGTGTGCTATTGGCATATAGCCATGCTGGACACATGACCCTGGAAAATGTTTTTGGACAATGCTGGCTCCCTCAGCCAAGAAACAAAGATGAGCACTGCATCCTAGCCGGACAAAACTGGACAGGGAAACCTTTACCTGTATCTTTATTGTGTATAAAGGAAGAATCCATGCCACTTTTCTGTTTAACATTTTTTATTGAGTTATAAGATAAAATAAGATACAAAATACGAAAGTAAATAGGAAAGCAGTAGGGAGGAAAGGGGGGGGGAAGAAAAGTGTGGAAGGATTAAGTAAAAGTAAAAGAAGCATTGACTCTCTCTATTGCAGTCAGTAAGGCATTAACATCTAATCACAACTTTTTGTTTTTTTCATAATAATATAAACTAGCCATTTCTAAAAGGATCTATCAATCTAATTGGTAAAACTCAAACTCAAAATTTCATTATTTTCCACTTCAAGCACAAAGTTCAGAAGCGATCTCCATATGGAAACAAAAGTGCTTATATTCTTTTCTTTAATCAAAATGGTAAATTTTGCCATGTCAGCCAACTCCATCAGCTTCTGCAGCCATTCGTCCATGGTAGGAATCAAAGTGTCCTTCCATTTTTGTGCATACAATAGTCTCTATATGACAACATATACAGTAGCAAAGTTCCAGATTTTTTTCTCCAAGTCTTTTTCCATTAGGCCCAAAAGAAATTTCTAGTTTCATCTTTACCTTCATTTTCAAATTTTTCTGTATTAAACTAAGAATCTTACTCCAATTTTTTTTTTTAATCACATGTCCACCATCGATGATAAAAAGTCCCTTCTTTACTATTACATTTCCAACATTCATTTGACGTACCTTTATAAATCTTAGATAACACATCTGGTATTAAATACCAGCGATACATCATCTTATAAAAAAAATCTTTTAAATTATAATTTAATGTAAATTCATAACACTTTTCAAACAAAGCAAAGAAATCCCACATAAACGTCTATTGAAAATGTTACCCAACACAGACTGATTGCATATAAGCGGTCCAAATAGAATATGCACTTTGTCTTCCGTTCTATATCCTTAAAGCTGATTTTCTATTATGGTTTTCTTGCCTTGACTGATGACAGATGGATAAGTTCTAACATCAATATAAATTTCTTATACAAAAGGCAGTATTAATGAAGAAAACTGTCAGGTGTTAAGTTGACCCAAATATGGATAGTGAGTATACAAATTCCAGCATGCCAAGTAGAAAAGCTAATTAACAAGAGGCAAAGTACTTATGGAAGAGCTTCCTTCAAGCATTTAGAAGGTTAATTACAATAAATAATTGTCTCTATAATTAGTGCCTTATCCCAACTCATGATTTAAATGCAATACTTCAGAAACTACTAGAACTAGTTAGTACTTCCACAGTACAAATTATAGGATTAAATAGACACTGTAAATCTAAAATAATACTCATAATAAAATCTTCATGCAGTATTGTGGCTGATGTTCATTAAAGGTATACACTAACTTACCATAATACAATATTTTAAAATTATTTTTAGGCTGTTCTTTTTATTAAGATTTTAATATTTTTTAAACAAGTTAATCATAGTATTAAAGCAAAACATTCTTTTTTCTTGCAGGCTTGTTCAGCCTATATTAGTTTCATGACTTCTGTAGCTAAGTTAATTCGCCAAGAAAGAAAACTCTCCATCAATGATACTGAAATTTATACAGAAGCAGAAAAGATAATGGCTCTTGAGAAAGAAATTGCAAGTGTAAGTTAACTCTCCTATTTTATATACAGAATGTTTTGTAAGAAGAACAATATATGGCTTCTACCTCTGTCCCCCATTCCCAAAATTATACTATTAAATCAGAGATTTTAGGGAGAAAGTAGAGATAAATTTATGCATGAAAGAAATATTTTTATTGCCTTCTGTTTGGGGGATGGAATGCTCCAGGGAATACAAAAATATTTCATTTTAATTCTAAACCAGGCTGATCTGACTGTTCCCATGATGGTGTGGTCCAGAAAAGACTTCCAGTCAGAAAGTGGTTAATAGTATTTCAGATATGGATAGTATTTCAGATATAGTCTGAAATATGATAGCCATAAAGTGGCTGGATTAGAACGGAAAATGTTCACAGATAATAAATTCCTTATATCTAGTTCTATTTCTACTTCTGTTTCCGACATTATTGCATCACACGATAATCCTTCAATACTTATTAGTGGTATATATTAATATTACTGTAAGAGTAATAATAAAAATGTATTACATAGCTCATGTACTCAAGGTACAGTTGCTCTAGTAAAGAGAAAAGACTGAATATCTTTATATTTATGATTCTAGAAATACACAAAATGCTGAGTATTTAATAAAATCAATGTACGTATTATATTGCCACATTCTCTCAATGATAACATTTTGGATTTAGACTTTGTGATATTTTGAGTAAATATATTGAAATCAATGGGATTTAGATTAGACATAACAAGGCATGTTGATCTCAGTGGTACAGTGATCTGAACCTATAAATCAGGGTTATATATGATATATCAAAATGATAGTCTAGTTAGTAGAGTCTCCACTCACTTCTTCTTCTCATGCTAAGAGGAACCTTTCATCCTGCCCGGGATCTGTTCTGTTACATTCTTTTGAATCTCAGTGTTCTGAGATTGAGGCTTTTATGTTCTTGGAAAGTTGCATGATGTAGAAGCTGGCATGAGTTGAGATAGGGATATTCAAGGTCAAATTCATCCCAGAGCATAGCATAATTCTCAGCTTCAGCAAGAGGATAGAGAGGGCTTCTGTGTTTCCTGGGATCCTGTCCCATGGACCATAAATTAATACTCCTACCTTTTATATACTAACAAGCCAGTCTTTGATTTAAAGGTTTGCTTCGCCTTTTGTATTAAGGTTTTTGTCCCTGCTGTCCTTTCTTCAAAGCCACTCCTTTTTATAGTATAAATTTGTTTTTCTAGATCACAACCAAAGATGAAGACAGAAATGACCCACTTTTGCTATATCACAAAATGAAGCTGAGTGATCTCCAAAAAAATTTCTCCATGGAAATAAATAATCAGGTACAATATTGCAAACATGTTTCCAGCTCCTGCCATTGACTAGCGATATGACCCACTTTAAAAAAAAATAAAGTTTAAGATGACTCTTTTGAACTCAAAATGCTAAGCTAAATATACCAGCCTGGTGTGTATCTAACTGATAGCGGGGAAAGAAAGCAAATGCCCTCATAAAACTGGTCAAAGGACATAAACTTCCTGGTAATTAACAATCACATGAAATAGTTATTTGGTGGTAAAGATTATAACGTAACTAAGTATGTTCCTATCAAATCCTATGAAAATGGTGCCTTGTTTTTTATTCTAAAGAATACCATCAATTCGATCACTGCTTTTTTTTTCAACCAGGGATATGTATATATTACTGGAATTGGAGACAAAAAATCTGAAAAACAATCATATAAATCTTTACTTCCTTTCAGGCTAAATATATATATACCAAAGTCTGCACCAGCCTGCATATCTTCAAGTTAATTTGGACAGTGAAATTAAGCTACAGTTCATTGTTGCAAGTCAACTCTTAAGAGCAGGACAAAGTTTAGTGATATAAATTGTTTCATTGGCCCAAAGAACTGAGATATAATCATATCTGCATTTTATGGCAGATATAACGCTTACATGATATTTAATAAGGACAAATTTATTCATGTGACAGAAGGATAGGAACAGAACCTACATTCCAAGGCTAAATTCTTTGGCACCAACTTCTAATAAGACAATATATCAATCTTCTGATTAAAAAATATCTTTTGTTGAGTTATTCCTGAAGCTTAATAAACTGATTTGTATTATCAGTAATTTCTCAGCGTATATAATTTTGAGACATATTGAAGAAAGTATGAAATAAATAAAACCTCTATTTTTTTCTAAATATAAACATAGGAGTAATATGCAGCTGAAAAAGGCTATTATCTGCTTGATGGCCTCCTAAAATAATTTGTCTGGATACCATTAATATTGGATTTAAATTGTAATGTGATCTTATCTGGTTTTATTTTTGTGCTTCTTTCTTTTTTTTACTTTAATCTGCCAGAATCCCACAAAAATCATTTCAAAAGTCAATAACTTTTCACTGACTTGTAAAATTATGAAGTCAATTACTTCATAACTTTACCACTCAAACCCACTCAGAATGGCATTAGGTGAACATGAGGGTTTTCTGTATCTCTTCGAAATCCTCTTGTAGTTTTCTGGATATTTGCAGACCAGACAAGGTGGCCCCAATCAGGTTCATCCGAATGTACAGAAAGCACAGAATGCATTTCCTGCATTGCTGCCAGCAGGATGGGATGGGATTTTGGAAAGTAGATTTTAGGGCATGTGTCATACAAGAAACATCTCACAAAAGGTGGAGAACCCAGCCAAATATCAATTTCTCAAGCCACAATTTAATTTTCAAATGTCATATGCTGATGTCAGTCTTCAAAATCCAAGATGATAAACTATAAATACTTATTATTACCGCTAATCAGGGTGACAATTCCTTTCATTTTGTTCCTAAACACATTTGGCATAATCCTTAAACATATCTAAGACCTCTTGAAACCACAGCTGTCTCTCTGATTATAAGAATTACCATCATGTAAATGCTTTTAGAACTACAGTCCTTTGATTGTTTTACAGCTCATTAATTTTAAATTAAAGCTATTCAACTTAATTTATTGCCTGTTGGCCAAGAGTTTCTGAGCGCAGCTAAACTGCTTAACAGTGGCTTATTGTTACTATCAAAGGTTTGGGGGGCTTTTTTTTCCTCTTATGAGGAATTTGTTTACAGGAGCAGTCTGGCTGTAGAAAATCAAATGACAAAAGGTGAAGCAGTTGATGCAAATTATTTTGATAAACCAGTTGTTATGCAATATGTTGGTAAAATTCACTGAAATATACATATATATTGAAAAGTTAAGTTTCAATTAGACAACCCATGCTCATTATTTCAGAGATATTTTCTTACCTAGACCGATATACAGAATTACCACGGGAGGGCAAACAAGCAGTGGGAGCAGGAGTGAATTCCAACTTCCTGCTTGCTTCCCCCTTTGCTTTGTGTCAGCCCTCCCAGGTAAACCAGACCAACACGAGAAAGTGAACTAATTCTATTGTATTGTAAGGCTCCATTAACAGAGTATCGCAAGTCCAACAGTGCAAACTTCCTGACATCACTTTTGAACTATTTGATCCATTAGGGCAGGTTTTTCCTAAGTTTCTTCCCCTGATCGCTAAGCCACTGGGGGCTCCTGCCTCTATTCCGATTGTTTCCCTAGGTAGTATCTCTTCCTCCTCATTCCCCAAGGTCACCCACACATTCCATTACAGTTTGTAGTGGGAAGCTAGCAGGGAGTTTCAGAAATCACAATCACATTAGTACAGGTGACTACAGTGGGATGGCATTGCTGAAGTTTGGACATAAGTTTGCCGTTATAACTGGTTTGAAGAGCCTTGAAATTCAGGCCAATGGGAATAATGGGTTCTGAATTTTGGATGCATTCCTTAAGTTAGCCCATTTGAGGTGCCTTGATTCAAAAAATGTTGCTTTGTGATGCATCATTTCACCCAATTGAAGGTTACACAGAGACAATTAGATAAGAGAGTCCTAGTAGTATATAAATAGTTTGTACCACTTAGGTATTAATCCATCCAGCCACTAAAGGTGGAGGGGTCCTTGGTGCTCTCTGAACTTGCTTGTTTTCTTGCAAATGTTTCATTACCCAAACTAGGTAACATTATCAGTGCTAGTGATGTTACCTAGTTTAGGTAATGAAACATCTGCAAGAAAACAAGCAAGCTCAAAGAGTCCCGTGGACCCCTTACTTCAACCCTGAGTTACAAATATTCTCCTTCATTGGTACTAAATGTGGAGTCAACACATTGTCTATAGAAGGGAATGTCCATATTTGAGGAGACATTGAGGGCAAGATATATATAACTACCTCAGTCTTTTTGTAACATTAAAAGATAGCATTTTATATACAACTTTATGTTACCAACAAAGGAGAATATTTGTTGCTCAGGGTTGAAATGAAGAGTCTTTGGTGTTCTCTGAGCTTGGTTGTTTTCTTGCAGATGTTTCATTATCCAAATTAGGTAACATCATCATCTAGGTAATTTTATATGTTTGCTTCTACCATACATTATGTGATTTACATATGCCTACTTTCAAACAGTGCATAAAACATCCCAAGCGTAAACTTGAGTAAACTTTAAGGCTCTATTTAATTTTTGAAATAGGAATTACTAAAATTCAAATGTATTGTATCTGGAAGTAGGAGTCACTCATGGTATGAAATCTAGACATAGTAGCTAGTGGCTGAGAAAAAGACACTTGTCACATTGTCAGATGCTTAGAGGGTAGGGGAAGGTATTCGATAAAGTTCTGTTCTGTGAATGCACTTCCTAAAACCAATATCTGGATTTAAATCCTTAAAACATTTTGAAATGGGATCCCAGTTTAATAAAGTAACACACTACAATAAAATAGTTTTTCAATGAGTCTAGGGTGCATCCTCCTCCTCCGACATATGGTTTTTGAATGCTGTTAACAACTGTGCGTGGTTTTCTTTTATTTCCTTATTATATTTTAAACATTATATAAAGAATGGTTAAAATACAGCTAAAAAAGACCAACAGTTTCCCTAAAACATATAATGTATTTGGCAGAATCAATGATAAAGACTTAATGCTAAGAGTAAAATTGTCTAGCGTTTTATCCTACCTAACATTTTTTTCTCCCCACAGACATTTGACTGGCTGACATTTGTAAATAATATAATGAAAACAGTGGCAATTGAAGTTAAAAATACAGAAGATATAATTGTGTATGCTCCAGAATATTTAACGAAGCTGAAGTCTGTCATTTCCAATTACACTTCCAGGTATGCATGCCAAATACATTTTAAGTTTTTATTTTTTGAACACTCCAATGTATTTTGTAGTTCTACAAATAGCAACAAATGGTGATTCTTGTTGCTTTATTATGCAGAGAAATTCAAAACTACATAAGTTGGAGATACATTATGGATATGGTGAGCAGCTTAAGTCGCGACTACAAGGACACAAGGAATAATTTCCGTAAGGTACACAAATCCATAAATTCATTTTTTACACTTAACCTTTGAATATAACTCCTGATATTTCTGTGGGCATCCTGATATTTAGACAGTAATTTGAAAATATTGGTTGCTAGTTCAAGGTTGGCACACCCCTTTCATGTTTGGACAATTGTAATATTGGTCTCATGAACAAACAGTTCTTTGAATTTCATTAAAGATTAAAAATAAGCAATTATGAATTTATTTGATCCTTTTTTTCAAAATATACTTGGAATGAAGACCTCTGACTCTCCAAATGTTGTTGAACTTTGCCTCCCAACACTCTTCTCCCTTTTCAACATTATGAGGAAGTCCTAGAGTTGTAGATCCATAACCATGGCCCATTCATAAGTTTGTAAATGCTTTGCTCTAAATTGAACAGGATGGATAGATTTCAGAATGTATAGAAATGTATAGGACAGACTAAATGATCTTTAGAATTCTCTCCAGCTCAAATATTCTGTGATTCATTGACATGCTGGATGCAATTCAACCAAAATGAAATACTTATTTTAAGTGGAATACTGGTTTTTTGCAGGCGAAAAGAGCTTAACTTTGTCTGGAATGTAGTCTCCACTTTCTCTGACTCATGACATAATTATAATTATATTCTGAGGAAAATTAAGTTTAGAAGCTGGAAGAAGGTATTGTTCTGTTAAATATTACATTCTGCAGTATATCACAAAAATACAACAAAAATTAAACTGAAGTAAAATAGAACAGGCAATGCCATCTTCAAGAAAATTAGTGTAGGAGCCCTAACTGTTGTTTTGAACTTTGCTGATAACATTTCTCTGAAGTTCTTTCATCTTTGCCATATAATTTATATGCTTATTAAGAAACAAAATAACCTGTTCCTTTTCAAACTATTCTGTACACAGAGAAGAATTTAATGACTACTTAAATCTGTTCACATAAGATTAAAGGAACAAGAATAAATAGATAGATCATGGGTAGATGATCAATGATGATAGAGTTACAGTATCAATAGTGAAGATAGCTTCTTCAACCAATATCCGACACACATAAAGAAAGGATATACAATCTGAGATCCAAAAGCCACATTTCACCTTTGACAGCCTTGGATGTAGCTTCCAGACTACCCCCTACCCCATAAAAAGTTGAAATGTTTATTTTATTTGTTTATCTAATTTATGTCAACTTGGGCCCAACTCAGAACAGTGGCCACCCATTGGATATGACTGCCTAGTCAGAGCAATGGCATATGATCTGGTGGGGGATCTGTCATTATTCCTCTGTCATGGTCAAATCATACCCTGGTGACCTTGAGATTCTCTTATGTTGTCCCAGCCTCCATGGGAAGCTGGATCCATTTGAGCAGTCCACCCTAGAAAATGGGTTCCAGAGGGATCTGGGGTTATCCAGGGAGTACTTGCTGCACTGTCCTGCCAAAGCTCTGGTTACATCCTGGAACCAAAGGGCAGCCAAGACTTTGGACAGGATTACACCCGTGTAGCCTCTCTTGACTGATTGCTCTCAGTCAATTGCTTCTGACATTACCTGTGGTTCATGGAGGACCTGCACATTTTGAAAAGGGCTAGTCAGTGGGTTCAGGCAGTGATAAATTCCTTAGAACAGTAGGGGACATTTCTGGAAGATTTCAAGGAGGCCCTGGTTTGCCTCCTGTTTAAAAAAAAACCCATCTCTTAATTATACCTATCTGGACAATTTCCATCCAGTCGCTCACTTTCCTTTTTAAGGAACATGGTAGAGAAGGTAGTTGCATGGCAGCATTACAGGGCCCTGGATGAAATGGATTATTGAATCCCTTTCAATTCAGGCCACTCATGGGACAGAAACAGCATTTGTCGCACTTGTCAATGATCTCTGGTGAGAGCAGGATGACAGTAGTGCCTCCATCCTTGTTCTCCTTGATCTCTCAGTGGCCTTCAACACTATTGACCAATGCTATCATTTGGGGCTAAGTGCAGGGTTTGGAACTAGGCGGCACAGTTTTATACTTGTTTGGCCTTCTCCAAGGTTAGTCTCAATCACCGTTGATAGGGAGTGAAAGGTCCAGTCCTCCAGTGTTGCAGGACTCAGTACTTTCTGCACTCATTTTTAACATCTACATGAAGCTGCTGGGTGAGATCATCTCCTACCATGGGATGAGGTACCATCAGGATGCCGATGATAGTCAGGTTTACATCTCCAAGTTAAGTGACCCAAGTGATGCTGTCACTGCTCTTTTGTGGTGCCTGGGTTTCTGAATGAGGGACAACAAGCTCTGAATGAATCTTGGTAAGACTGAGTGGCACTGGCTATGTAGAGCTCCAGGCAAGTGGCAATTGTGGCTAGGAGAGCCTTTGTACAACTTCAAGTTATATGCCACTTGTGTTCTTTCCTGGATCAGGAGTCTCTGTGCTCAGTCACCCTAGTCCTGGTCATCTCATAGCTGAACTATTGCAACATGCTCTACATGGGGCTACCCTTAAAGACTATCCAGAAGTATGATGCAGAATGCAGTGGCATGTGAAGTTCTTGCGGCTTCTAGGATTGCCTGTGTTACACTGCTGTTCTGTAAGCTGCATTGGTTGTCAGTTCATTTCTTGGTCTAATTCAGGTAATGGTTATGACTTTTAAAGCCTTTCATGGCATGGGTCTAGGGTACCTGAGGAACTAGCTCATTCCAATGAGATTAGCTCACCCACCCACACCAGCAGAAGAATTGACTCTAGCAGGCATACAAAATTAAATACATATTTAATTACATTAATATAAACATTATTTAAACAATTGCATTTATTTTAACAAACATCAATTTAACAATTAAATTACATAAATCTTTATTTACTTTAAAAGAAAATAATTCCCATCACAGGCCTCCTCACTTTATCCTAGTCTACACTGAGTTTCCTTGGGGAATGGCTTCCAGGATATGACTCAAAGGACAGCTATGGGCCATTATTTAAAAAAGTTGCATACTATATGTCCCTTATAAAAATAAAATGAGTTGCAACAGATTTGAAATGAACCATGATCAAAAGGCTAATTAAATTACAAAATTATACCAAGGTTATGGAACATTGTGTTACTTAAGCAGAGCTCTGATGCTTCATCCAGGGAAGATGCAATGTTTCGCTTTGATCAACAGAATTAGTTTGGAGCTTGGAGGGACCTCAGTGAGGTGTTGTCTAAAATACAATGATTTGCCCCAGAGAAACTGTGAAAATCCTGCAAGCACCTGCCAATATTTCAAGGAGGAAAGCTTGGCTTTAAAGCACTCTCATTTTGGATATACTGGTTGTTTTATAAATTATAAAACGATTCCAATATTCAGTCTCTAAGTGCAGGCTGTTGAAATGGACAGAAACAGCATATGCTGCTACTTATCCTGTAGTAAGGGAAACGCATGTGGAAACAATTTTCATATTTTTGTTTGAAATATCACAACAGGTCACTATTACCCATTTGGTAAGATACAGAAAGATTTCACCACAATCATTGTTGACTTTTTGATGTGCACAAATTACAGGCCAGTTGCCCACACTTAGAAGAAAAATAGCCTGTTCCTCCTTGAGTGTGTATAAATGCACACAATATAGCCACAATATATGTTGTGAAGGCAGGATAACCCAGAATGGCCCCTTTGTGGTAGCGTAATTTTCCAAACTGAAAACAAAATATCAGACAAAAATTCTATTGTAAAACTGCTGGCCAGAAAGTGATTCAATCGGGCTACAGTATTACATTTCTGTATCACAACCTAGATTTTCAGTCCTTCTCCAAACCTAGTGCTAAAACACCATTAAAAAATAAAATCCACAAAGCAGTTTTCATTGATTTTCAGGTTTTGCCAGAATTCATCTACTGTAAAAGATTGCAGGCAAATCTCTGAAACTGTTTGAAGCTTTTTCTGCAGGGGAAAGTGATAAAATTAATATGGCTCCTCTTTCCCCTGGGAGCCGGTTCTTTGCTAAATGTCTGCCCATTCCTTGTTTCCAGAGTGTTGAGTTTATGACTAAGTCCTATTTGCTTCATATCTTCCCTCATATCTGAGGAAGAGGAAGAAGAAGTGAGGAAGTGTGATAATATCAAAAGGCAGAACAAATATTCCAGAACATGTAAAAATCATGTTATTAGCTGATCTGCTGAGGCCTTGATAACTTTTATCTTTATAGGGGTCATTTCTTTTCTTCTAAGGAGAGCTGTTATTGCCTGGGATGGCTGTGAGGCAGTACCAAATAAAAGATGTTTTCCTACTGGGCTCTCTTAAGCTTTCAAAAAATTATACTTAAAGAAAAAGAAGCACAAATTGTCTCACCCTGCTGAGATTGATAGAGCCTGCTTGACATTCTCCAAACTCCTGAAACAATGCAAAAAGCAATACTGTATGTTCTCACTTTACTATCCCACATTTTAAATATCCCTTATCCACAAACACTTTTCATTAAACACTGATTAAAAATATTCAGGGAGGACATGAACTGTTTCCAAACTCGTGTGTTTTTGCTTGTTGCCACATGCATAAGTGATCTATGTTTATGCTCTACAGGTTTTGTACGGCACAACCTCAGATGCTGCTATTTGGCGCCGATGTGCAAACTACGTCAACAGCATTATGGGGAATGCTGTGGGGAGGCTTTACATCCAAGAAGCTTTTGCTGGAGAGAGTAAACATGTGGTAATTATCATTGATATGATATTTAAGGAGGTGTTGGGTTCATATGAGTGGCAGGAATATCACAGTAGAAGTTTGGAAACCAAGCCAGGCATATTAACAACAGCTTGGAAAGATCCCGTAATTCTGTTTTATAAGACAAGGCAAGAATGACAGTATTCTGGGCTCATATAGTAGATACAGGCCAGAAGGAAGGGAACTTCCTATCTGACTATAGTATCTGACCCCATGTGCAGCACCAATCTGCTTTGGACCTCTTGTCCCTGTCATTTACCACATCAGAAGTTTAACTTGGGGCCAGGTTTTTGCTATTTTTAATGTGTTTAGTTTTATAGCTATAGTGGCTTTTATGCTGTTTTAATTTTTGATTGGAGCTGCCCAGAGTTGATTATAAGATGGGAGGCTATATAAATGCTTTAAATACATAAATAAATAAAAAGTAAAGCACCCTGGGCAATGTTACTTGCAGACATGAGGCTTCCAGTGTGGACTATCCCCCAGAGAGAGCAAAAAATAGCTTGCCATCCACAGGAGGACAGTGGTTTCTTTAATGGCTGTTGGAAAAGGAGCCATCAATTTCCACACGTTGATGCTCCTTTGTATCCATGGCCTGTATTTGGGAAACCAAGCTGGTTTTGTTCAGTTGAAATGGATCGAAAAGTATTGAACTGTCTGAGGCATTACAGTAGCAGCAGCTTTCCAAAATGTGACTTCAGATCAGAAGGTATATGATAAGCAATTGCTGCAGCATCTGTGGCTTTTACAATGACAGTATCAGACATGCATCTTGTAACAGCAGAGAGGTGACAGGTCCTTGAAAGGCCAAGTGTTTGGGAGCATCCAAAAGCATTGCAGTGACAAGTTATTCCTGCTGCTGCTGCTGCTATGGGTATTTGGTTTTTATTTCTTCAACGGTCTATCAGGTAGAATGCACAGATTCAAACTTCCTGGATATTTGTTATGAGTTTGTCTTCCCTTCAGCCCCTTGAGAAAAGTGTTTACATTATCCCCTTTTCCCTGTCTTGTTCCCAGGTTTTGCCCTGCCTTTGCTTAATTTAATAAACTAATATTGGAGAATCTTACCGTACTCCTTTATGGTGAGAGAATCCATTCTTAGGTACTAATAGTCAGTTTCACAATGCCTACAGAAAACTTCCAGGTTTGGTTTTCTATTCTTATGCTTCTTTATTTTGCTAGTTTAGTAAGATCCCTCTGGTCGCAACATGGAAAACCTTTCTGTTTTAAGGGGGAGTTTTGAAAGCATAGGGTGAACTTGATCACAGCACAGCAACCTTGGAAAACTTTTAAGTTCCAAAATGGCTACCATAATTGGCATGTCCACACAGAAAACACTCATGTGTCAGAAGGAGTAAAAGCCCCCAGGAAGCTCCATACTATTTCAGTGAAATGGTATGGGCTCCAAATGATAGCTGCAAATCAAAACAGTGCCTTGTTTTGTACCATGTCAACTTCTTATTAAGGATTTTTAAAAGTTGGGATGGTAAGGTGTCTTGTAAGCATGGAGGAGTCCTGGGCCCTTTGTTGCATACTCCTTACCTGGACATGATAATGCTGCATATTAAAATACATTGCATTCAGCAGCACACAGAAGCCATAAGTTCTCCCCCAAGTGGGAGAAATAGATGTCTGGAGAACAATATAGTCAAGATGGTGAATTGAATATGCAAGTGTGCAAACACAGTAATGAGATTTAATTACTATACATTTTATAACAGCTTCCCAAATCTGGTATTGGATAGGGATTAGATAGGGTACTGGATAGCCAACACCCCGGAAGACAAGCTTAGGATCCAAAAAGATCTTGACAGACTTAAACAATGGGCCCTATCCAACAAAATGAAATTTAGTGTGGAGAAAGGCAAGGTTTTACACCTAGCCAGGAATAACCAAAGGTACAAGTACAGATTAGGCATGACTGAAAAACAGTAATTGTGAGAGGGACCTTAGAATCCTAGTGGACGATCACTTAAACCTGAGTCAGCATTCTGCAGCAGCTGCCAAAAAACATAACACAATCCTTGGTTGTATAAACAGAGGCAGATAATCAAAATCGCATGAAGTATCAGTACCACTTTACACAGCCTTAGTAAGACCACATCTGGAATACTGTATCCAGTTTTGGTCACCACATTACAAAAAAGATGTTGAGATTTTGGAAAAAGTTAAAAGAAGAGCAATTAAGATGATTAAGGGCCTGAAGATAAAAACATATGAAGAATGGTTACAGGAATTGGGTATGGCAAGTCTAGAGAAAGGAAGGACTAGGGGTGACATAATAGCAGTATTTCAGTATTTGAGAGGCTGCCACAAAGAAGAGGGGGTAAACCTATTTTCCAAAGTACCAGAAGGCAAGAAACAATGGATAGAAACTAATCAAGGAGAGAAGCAACCTGGAATTAAGAAGAAACTTTGCTAACAGTGAAAACAATTAACCAGTGGAACAGTTTGCCTTCACAAGTTGTAGGTGTTTCATCACTTGAGCTTTTTAAGAAGAGACTGGACAGCCACCTATCTGAAATGGTGTAGGATCTCCTGCTTGAGTAAGGAGTTGGACTTGAAGACAACGAGACCCTTCCAGGTCTATTCTATTAATTTTAGAGTTCCAATAGAAAACATGTGAAGGACACTCTGCAGAGAAAAACTGAATGACACATTATCTAGTAATAACAAACTGAGGAGTTGGTTGCCCCAAAAAAGAAAATATGTAAATAATTTTTAAAAAACATATTGTACTTAGAATGATTGAAAAGCAGATTGAAGCAGCTAGTAGATATCAATATCCTTTGGCACCCGGACTAATAATGGGTATGTGTTGCCTTCCTAGGACAATAAGGCAAACTATGCTTTTGGAGATCATCTATTTTCAGATTGTATCTTGCTGTTATAATGGTTAGATTGATGAGTCTTGTTTTTTGCATACCTATATTGCAATCCTTTAATAACACAATTAAGTTGTGCAAGTATTTTATCCAGGAAATTGGAACCAAATTCAGTCTATTTTAATAGGGATTTTCTGGACTGGTTTGTAGCATATACATTTAATAAATAAATAAGGTTTAATTTTTCTCAGAATGAATTTGTTGGCATTGTTAAATTTTTTAGCAAAGCCTCTTTGCTAAAAAACTAATTTTTTAGTTCATTTTATATATATATATATCCTTTATATGAGGAAACCTGGAGCTTTAATCGTAGAATCTCCAAACAGGTGATAAAAAACAATTATCTGGCTTTAGGATATTATGATCTCAAGTTAGTACTAGCTTTCATTTGAATGTGTAAATATTAAAATTATTGCTTTGGAGACCTATTCCATTTGATTAATTTAGTTTTGCAATTATAGCAATTTATTATTTTGCCATTGTCAACTCTTTTTTTTTGAAAAAAACAAAAATATAGTATTTCTGCCCACAACAGTTGGAATGTAAAATTTCAGAACAGGATCTATGATTAAATTATAATTAAGAGTATTACCCTAGATATGTCTAGTCAGAAGTGAGTCTCACCAAGTTTATTGGTCTTCCTTTTGGATAAGCAAGTCTAGGATTTCAACCTTAATCTTATTATACAATATATTCCCAGCTTCAAGAAATGATTACACAAATCCGTGAAGTTTTTATTAAAACATTGGAAGAACTCTCTTGGATGGATGCAGAAACCAAAAGGAAAGCAGAAGAAAAGGCAAGATTCATTTAACGGTTATCTTGTAATTTGAGAATACTTCCTTCATTTAAAATTTAAACAGTACAGGCTATCTAGCAAAACAGTAATGTATGTTTCAGAGCGAGAGAAAGCAAATGTATCATATGTCAGGTAAATTATTGGCTAATTCCCAATTCTCACTTTTTCAAGATGACATAAATAAATATTGCCAGTACTACAATTAATTAAGTACAGATTGCTGTTGTGCACTCACTTATGCATTGTTTGTCTCAGAGCGCATTGTAAAATGAAGTAGTATATGGATGCTTCAAAGATGTTTTACAGTGAGATGAGTCTTTATTATCCATAACATATGATAACAAAAGCTCCAGATACCAACATCTCCATTTTTCATCTGAAAACATTTTTGTTTTTCCATTACTACTCTCATTATTTTTCTTGTTAGGGAAAAAGAAAATTTTAGGGGAGAAAAGGAACAGATACAGAAGAACTTTTGATCAGTAGTTTTAAAAACCCAGTGGTCTGGAAGCATTCTAAGAGCTTGTGTTTGATCAACCAGGTAGTATTGTCCTATACTTTGACCTCTGGTTTATAATTAAAAAATAATACTGTATACAAAAAGCCCACCGTGTTGCATATTTGAGTCCCTAATTCAGTTCTTAGCTTGACTGTTAAAAGGTTCTCAGTATAACTTACTTCCAGAGGTCTTCCGAGAATAAGATAGGTAGAGAGGACCACACATTGTATACTACCTTGAGTTTCTAGAGGAAAAGTAGGCAGTAAATGTAATCAATATGTAGATAGATCTTTGTGTGGCTTTAGCATTAGTTCTGCAAGAAAAAATGGGTAATGTGAAAACACAATATTTTTGGCATTCATGAGCTCAGAGTGAACATTCTTATATTTTACTTAAATGGCAACAAAAGAATTATTCTGTATTCAATTGGAAAAAAAGAACTAGAGAGCAATTCAGAAGTGTTGCCTGAACCTGATTATATTTTGTTGCGGTATTTATCTATTGGAAATTCCAAAAAGAACCTTCAGGAAAATCCTGGCATCAGACAATAGCATCATGATCTGGTTGTAAAAACTGAATCTGATCAAAAAATGTTGGAAGTTGAGAGACAACCTATGACTATTTCCTGTGCTGTTTGAGTTTACAAATTGATTCCAATTCATTTTGCATCATGGTTTATTTTTAGGCTTTGGCAATTAAAGAACGAATTGGCTACCCTGATGAGATTCTGACAAATACTGAGAAATTAAATCAGGAGTACAAAGATGTAAGTATTCATTAAATGTATTGTAAACAATAGATATTATGTGTCCATATTGATGGTGTAAATTTTAAAAAAATCATTTGACATATTATACATAGGATGATACCTTGTTATGATGCTTTTGCAAAGACCTTATTCATTGTAAAATCTTGCACAATTTTAGTAACAATCCACTATTCTGTACATACACAGAAATAGAATTTATGACTACGGTATTAGGAGTTTTAAAATTGCCCAAAGTTCAATGTCCTTAAATATTGTGGTTTGCCTGCTCTCCACTTACTGAGGACCTATGAACAAATTCCCCCAATAATAATTTAATTAAATTTAAATTAGAAAACACAAAACCATGACTATTATTTTATGAAAGCTACATTGGTAGAGACATCTCTGATAAAGGATTTAATGGGAACATGTGCCATTGCTATTTTTAAAGCCAGTAATTTTTTGTTCTTTGATTAAAACAAGAAGTAAAAATCCAATGCAAGATGAATGGCTATTATTAAGGGTTACAGAAATTAGCCAAGTTAATAAGTAAAATAGTTCTACCAGATAGCTAGATATGATCTCATGTTGAACAAGTGCCACTTTGTATTAATTAGGAGGTGTCTGACCCATTTCACCTTCATTTGGCAACTGTTTAAAATGCGTTCAGATCATGTTATCATTCTTGTCCTGGAATGTGGTGAAGTTACTTTTGAGATTACACACAGCATATTTACCTTCCTGGATGGAAGATATTATTGGAGTACCAAGAATATTACTTAACAAAACCTTAGAGGAGACAGTGTGGACAGGTATAAAGAGGAGGCCCTAGAGGAACCTTTGTTTTATAATCTTTTACATCTACAATTAATTACATTTTTTTATGGATAGTTCTTATGGATAGTTCTTAAAATCTAGCCTGGGTCAATTCAGAACAATCTTACTGCTTCTTCTAAAAATCTGATTATGATACTTAGCTAGGAAATCTGATTATGATACTTAGCTAGGAAAAAACTTCATAAACTTCAGCCCATCAGGATCCCATTAGAATGAGTTGTATTTATATACTAAATAATAACTGAAACTAACTTATCAAAAAGATGTATTTTGCAAATTAACCTTACAAAACTTAGCGATTATTAAAACAGATGAAATGGTTTAGTTTAATTTAGTTTACTTTATTGTCATTGAACCTCATACAACGAAATTAAATGCCATCTTCAGTGTACATTATGACTATAAAAATAAAACACAAACACACATTCTTCACATTCTATACAATTGAATTAAAAACCCCTGATATTGCATTAATATTGCACTAGACAGTAGAATTCAATATTATATAATAAAAAAATTTATACTGTAGAGTTTACATGTTACTTCCAAGAATAGAATATCTTCACACATGCAATTATTGCCAAGGCCCCCATTTACAGGTTTGAATGTCTCTGTCACATCAATCTATTGCAGACATGGCTCTACAATCAATCACTCAAGAAACTCTTCCTTATTTCTTTTTCTAATCAGTTTGATGAAGGGTTTCTGAAACTCATAAGCTTGCAATATTTTCAGCAGAGCCTTCAACACATGTATAAGTGCCTGCAAAACTAGTGCATGCGTCCATCTTTGGTTTCCCCATGACTTCAACTTAGCATCAGCATCAGCCCAAGCAGACATTCTCAACTTACATCCTGTCAGAGGCGTGCCTTTTTGTTCCCAATTTCACTTCATTCTTTGCCCATGGTCTGCTCATTTAAAAAATAACTTAAGTACCAAGAGTCAGAGTTTTTATCCTCACTTTCCCCACAAGTCCTTTCAAACTGGAACAGGTTAATCATTTCCCAGGCCAGCTACAGCAATTTTAATATTCCGGCATGTTGAAGCTTGTAAGAAATTTAGATTTTCCTTCATGCATAGCATTTTGGAGGTTTTTGTACACAAACTCTGGAAATCCACAAGAATGACTGAAATACATCACTACAATCTACCTGCACAATGTGAAGGGGGGGAAAAACACCTTCAAGAGATGCTTCAGAACAGAAAAGCAGTTGCTTTTTAAATAATTTCTTAGAAAAGGTAACAATATTGCTGGTATTTCAAACCATTTTAAGGCTAATTTCTCAATGTGCAGACAGATATGCCTCTGATCTGTACTATTTCAGATTTTAACCTACAAAATTATCTTGGTAAAGAAACATCAACATGCATACTCTGTCAGCCTTGCAAGCCATAATTCTATAGGCCTCTGCGGCTGCCATATGTAGTGCCTGGGAAAACAGGAGGGGGAAGTTTCTTATATGCTTAGGGGGAAGAGTAGACACAACAAAATTCTTTTCTGGAGAGTCAAGGACATATCAACCAGCACCTGGAAGAGGAGTGCCAGGAGGAGAGCATAAGTTGGAGCTGAAAGAGGATTGGGGCATGTGACCTTTGAGTAT
>JANHFL010003943.1:17742-42399 GCA_032468155.1 Oxyrhabdium leporinum | reverse complement strand
TAGAACCATATAAGTTTGATTAATGTAGTAATTCTCATTTGTATCAATATCATTTCTGTATCAATATGAATGAAACTCAGAGGCCACACTGTCCATGCAATAATATTGGTGTATCTTTAAAAAAATAAAAAACTTGACAAAAATAAATAATAAAATCCCAGTGTACCAACAATAAACAACCCCCACCCTCATAAACCCCTACTCCCCTTTTATTCTCATTCCCCCCTTTTATTCTCCTTTCTTAAATCCTTAATGGAGCACGTAATTCTATGCCAATAGGATCACATAGCAATAAAAATCACTCAATTTCTCGTAAATAAAGTAGAATGCTAGGATTTGGTATACCTGTTTGTAGCCAGAAGGGTTCTATGATTCTGACATATGAAATACTCCTTATCTGCATTACAGGTAGCCCTCAATTAACAACAGTAATTGGGACATGAAACTCTTGTTGCTAAGTGAAGCAGTTATAAAGCACCATGTCATGTAACTGCTGACTTGCTGCTGGTTCTCCATTATCTTTGCTTGTCAGCAGTTGGCAGTGAAGGTCACAAATGGTGTTCAAATGACCATGGGAATTGTGAACCAGATGCAAAGCACCCAATCACGAGTACATGATCATCATGAGAAAACAGCAATGGCCACAAGACTAACCTTGAAGTCTCCTCATTCAGCACTGTCATAACTTGAAGTGTTGCTGAATGAATGATTGTTAATCAAGGACTACCTTTAATTTATATTATGTTTCTCTGAATTAGCATTTTTAACATTTCCCCAGCCTTCGATAAAGCATTTTTAAGGAGAGTAAAGTGATATGCAGTAATAATTCCCGTCCGAGCCTTAGAACATAGGCATAATTGCATTGAACTATTTCCATTTGCTAAACCATTTATGTATTATAATTGTGGTGACATCTCTGTGTTATAGACCACCATGAAACTGGCTTCATATATAACCTCTTAAAACATATTTGTTAGGAAGAAAATAACACTGAGGTTAGTGGAGGTTGCTTCCAGGTATTTTTGCACAAAGGCAGAGCCTTTCTTTGATCATAGGGAACTTGAAGGACCAGGCCAGAGTAAGTGAAATCTTTTGGTTGGATATCTACAGTTGTAATTCAACATAAATGTTGAATTTATGTTTTGGACAGTCACCAGAGTAATCCCTTAAGTAGATAAATAGTTTTTTCCTCTGGATTGTATCTCTGCTAGAATGCTTCAGATGTGAATTGTGGGAAGAGAAAAATAAAATGAAAAGCAGGGATTATTCAAAATTCGAATAAAGGTTATGCTCCAAATTGTTCAATCCCTAATACTGTATGGGTACTAGAAAAGATAATATTCGTGTTTTTAGACTGTTGTTAAATTGCCATGATTCTCCAGCTGAGCTACTGCTTAAATAAATAGTGCACAAATACTTTCCTGATGTAGCTCTTCATTATCACTAAAGAGTGGAAGCCATAACGATAATAAAACAAAAAATTGGATTGATGGCTATAGGTAAACTCAGTATCTCCCATTTAAACATCGCTTAAATATGCCAGCCTACCAGGAAATAAAATGGCATCTTGATACATCACAAGCAAGCAAGAAGGTCTGACAGTTGTGACTGGCTGGAGAAATTTAAAAAAGTATTGGAGGAAATTAGAATTGGAAATTAGAGGTTCTGTTGCCAAGTACTGTAGATCATGCATGTAATCAAGAATGAGAGCCATGGTGGCGCAGTGGTTAGAGTGCAGTATTGCAGGCTAATTCTGCTGACTGCTGACTGCCAGCAGTTTAACAGTTTGAGTCTTACCGACTCAAGGTTGACTCAGCCTTCCATCCTTCTGAGGTCGGTAAAATGAGGACCCAGATTGTTGGGGGCAATATGCTGACTATATAAATCGCTTAGAGAGGGCTGTAAAGTGCCGTGAAGAGGTCTATAAGTCTAAGTGCTATTGCTATTTCTATATAAAACATCATATCAAGGACATTGGTTGCAGTTAGGAATTCATAGTAAAGCAACTTATTGAAATGTTAGTCCTGTCATTCATATATCCCTATACATCTAAATATGCATCCAGACACTTACACCTTATCAATTGCAGTTGGGACTTGCAACTCCATCACTAAGTGGCACAGTCAGTAAATGAGATTACATGTGATCATGCCAACTTACAACATCCATTCTGGCTAAAGCCATTAAGCGAGTCACTGTGGGTCATTAAATGTGACATCACATAACCACAACTTGCGATTTCCTGCTGGCTTTCCCATTGACTTTGCATATTGGAAGCCAGCTATGAAGGTTGCAAATGGTGATGCTGTGACCATGGGATACTGCAACCATCATCAATGCGTGCCAGTTGCCAACTGCCTGAATTCCTATCACATAACTGGGGATACTGCAATGATCACAACTTCAAGGACTGGTAATAAGTCTCCCTTTTCAGCACTGTCGTAACTTTGAATGGTCATTGAAAGAGTGGTCAACAAGCAAGGACTACCTGTGTTTACATCTGGTCAGAGACAGAGATGATATTTAAAAAATGACATATTTAGACATATTTAGTCCTAGCAATGCACAATACTTTATTACGAAGCAGTGGGGAACCAGCAGAAGGCAATTTCTGCCAGTCATTACATGTGCAAGCAGATGGAAGCTTAGGGAAGAGTACGTAATCCAAACACTTTTCTATCTGAAGCCTACAAACTCTCTAGGATAAGATTAAGCCAATGGAAGGATAAATATCCTATGCTTGAAATCCGTGGACAACTCTTGGAGAGGGTGAAAGCTTCACTCATTCTCTTAACAGCAGAATTAGTTAACCACTACTAGATACCCGGATATATGTTGCATCACTGAAAGGCATGCTGGCTGAATACTTCGACAGTGAGTCAGAATGGTAATGTACATGAGAACTAGGTGTGATGTGGATAGCTCAAAAGGAAATACCCATAAGCCTCCTTGCTGATCAAAACACATGGTGATGTTGCACTGCAGCCTCTGTTCTTTATGTACTTGAGTGTAATTTTACAACACAAATGCAAAAGAATGGAGCTCATGTCATCTTATTACTACACATTTTAGTTTCATTATAGTTAGGAATAGTTACCTTTTTCCTAATACTTTTTCTGTGTAGTTTTTCTTCCTTTTCCAAGCTGTGGTTTCACTTCATATTTACTGATGTGAGGTGAGCTTGAAAATGGGTGCAGGAGGGCAGCGAAGAAGTTACTTTTTAAAAAAATATATAGAAAAGGATATGGCACAAGGCACAGCTCATGGAGGTAGTTCTCAACGTATGACCATCTCTTTGAAGTTACAACTGTGCTGAAAAAAAGTGACCTGTGACTGGTCCTCATAGTTACGACCATCATGGCAGTCACTATGGTCACATGATCATGAATTAGATGCTTGGCAAGCGGCTTGCAATTATGAAGGTCGCAACATCCTGCGGTCGTGTGATCATCGTTTGTGATCTTTTCACTTGGCTTTCAAGAAGCAAAGTCAATGAGAAAAGTCATATTGTTGTAACAACAGTGGCAAAAAAAGGTTGTAAAATTGGGTATGGTCACATAATGACTCACTTAACAACCCATCATTTAGCGAGAGATGTTCTGGTCCCAATTGTGAACATAAATTGAGAGCAACCTGCACAGCCATTCCTTTGTTGCATATATTGGATCCTACCTTGAAGTTTTGTAAAAGAAACCCTACACTCTTGGCATATTTAACTGTGATGTAATGCGGTTTTTATTATCTATGTCTTTCTAACTGTTATTTATGCATATTTTATTTGTATCTATGTTATTTCAGGTAGAAATTTTAATGCAGAAGGGGATCTCATAGACTGGTGGAGTCAAGAATCTGCAAACAATTTTAAAAGTCAGTCTCAGTGCATGATATATCAGTATGGGAATTTTTCATGGGATCTAGCTGGTGGACAAAACGTAGGTGGTGTTTTTTTTAATACAAAATTTATATATATTTTGGGCGTGCCCTTTTATTTCATTATGCAACAAAGGATATATAATTCGGGGAACAGTTCTTGGAAGACTGGATGTTCAGTAAATCTAAAATGTATGGACATTTGTGTCCCCTATCAAATTCATTCTCAGATTTGTTTCCTGAAGGATAAGTTCAGCCTTTGAATGGTTGTCACTTCTCAACGCTCATCTGCTACAATTCAAAGATAGCATAGAAAAATGGACTCTGGTTTAGACATAATGTGAAACTGATGCAGGCTGTGATTGTCAGGGAGATTGGTATACAAGTCTGAAATATGCATCGTCTCACGTACACACAGAGATACAATCCAAGCTCCTCTGTCCTTATCAGCTCACATTCCTGAAAGGAGAAGATGGAAGCTTGTTTGCTTTTAAATGAAGATTTATCTGAACTGTAGAACTCCTGCTTTATGTTATTTTTTAAACTAGTTTGATCCTTATTTGTTAGCCTAACTTAACTTTGGTCTTTGGTTAACTGGCATAATTGAACATTTCTGCATTATTGTCTAATGTTCATAGATTTTTAAGGTAATTAAGATTTAAAATATGTGTTTGTATGTATTACATGTAGATAGGATGTATTTTAAAGAATTTATTGTAGCTGTAATTTAAAAATACTTAAATACGAAAGTGCTCAGGCATTTTGATTTTAAGTCTACTCAATCTCTGAAAGTTTTAAAGTTTTAAACAGGTCAAATGCGGGGTACAAATTTGAAAAAAAATACCACCAGGTTCAGCTCTCAAACATGCTGTGATTAATTAAATATATTTTTTCAAGCTTCTCCACATAGGAATGTTGGAAAAAGTGGGGAAAAAGGGTCAGTGGAAGCAAAATTTTGCTAACATGGGCAACACACAGGGCTCTAGGGCTGTGTGCAAGCTCTGATCTGTTCATCTTGTTTTGTTTTGCAATTATAGATAAAAAGCAGAGACATCATTTTCTACCATTTTCTCACAAAACATGGAGAGTAGGCCCCAAATTAGCTTAATATATATTTTTATTGGGAAAAAAAAAGTTTTTCCCTGATTTTTCCCCTTCTAGACACAGAAGACTTCAGCAAGCAGGAATAAAATCCTACCCCTACCTTCATATACAGGAAAGCCTTATCTGCTTTCTATCATAAGCTCACCTTTATGCCTCCCATTTATTACTAAAAGTGGGTTACCTTCCAGATTAGTAGAGAATAAAAGTATCATCAGTTCAATAAAATAAGGGTTATTCATTTCAGTTAACTGGAATTTCACTTCATCTAAATATATTATACAACTGTACTGTTCTCTCTATAAGTAGAAAATATTGATCAATTATGCTTATATGCTCTTAAGAGTTGGGATCTTTTATTACAGGAATATGAAAATACAATAAATATGTATTCTCAAGGCAACAATGTTAAGTTCCATCATTTTCATTCCATTAACAACTTATAAATCTCCATTTCTACACTTAAATAGAGTTTTTATTTTGAATTTCAAACTGCTTCATTGTGGTTACACAGTAACTGCATATCCTTATGGAAATTCCTGGTGATGGGCTTCAAGAACCATAACAGCCATTTCCCAAAATTCAGCTTGAGACCTATGCAATATGGCTTGTTTATTTTGTGCAAGCAAAGGACCATTTTTTATAGAAAATGGAATATGGGAAGAAGGAAAATGTACATGTTCTGGAGAATTTGAACCAGCTGTGCAATAGATCATATTACAGACCTTCCTTTTTCTGTGGAATCCCTTTCACAAAAATCAGTAATGAAACATTTCCCTTTAGATTTCATAATTTTTATTCCATTTTGACCTTGAAGACTTTCATTGTTCTTGAAACCTGATTGTTTTTAGTTAGTTAGATAGTGAAAGAAAAGAATAAAAAGAACAGAAAACCAGGGTCAGTTTTCATTTCTTCTTCTTTTTTTTCCTTTCAGCTCAGTGGAATCAATACTCTTGGTGAAAATATTGCTGATAATGGTGGCATTAGACAAGCATACAGGGTGAGAAATGGCGACTTTCTCTTTCTTCACAACTTAAATGATTATTTATATATATTCAGAATATATTCATTGAAATACAGGCTTCCAATGGTACTTCTTTGATACAAGTCTGATTTATTAAACCCCTAAAGTTTTTTTCTTCAATATAAACTTACATATATCTCTTTTTAATGCATAGTTGGTAATTGTATCCAGTTCTGCTCTGTCTCCAACTTTTCTCTCTTCCTCTCTTTTATTTCCATATGTTTCAGAAGCTCTTCACCTCTGGTGCATGTCACTATTATTTTCATTGTATAGTTGTGCAAGTTCTGCGTACAATATGCTGTGAAATGGGAATTCTGCACTTCTTTCCTCAGTCAGTTGCCCTCCTTAAATGTTGTAATAGATTGATCATCCCCAGCCAGGATAAGAAAGATAGTGCTCTGCAAATCTGCTACGATCCATGAATTTGCATGTGTTTAATGGGCCCTCAAAGATACATTACTCCATTATTTCTCGAAGCATCTTCTCAACGTTCCATCATGTTCTTGTTTCTTCATTTTTAAAAGGCTGCTAGGCTGCTTACAGAATGAAACATACAATTCAGAGTTGCTACTTATAAAAAGTAATCAGTAGATCTGAGGTTATAAATAATATGTTATCGTGAATTAGGGAAACTATTGGAAGTTAATTTACTGAAATATCATTTGATGAAATTCTAAACGATGTAAAATTTCCTAGTAATGGAAATAGAATGGAAATAATAGAAAAAAAAATACTTCCTGCCTGATATTGCTTTTAAAAATGTGTACATATTATCAAGTTAATCAAATGTCTAAGGCAAAGTACATTCCAACAAGGATCGCACTGTTTTATCCATATAGAGAGATTAAAACTCTTCTATTTTTACATGACATTTTGACATTTTAAAATTATTTTTTAATCAGTAAACCATGACGAATTTTACCAGAAAAAGATACCTAAAGGTTGTAATTTTTTTTCTTATTAATTGTATATTTCATACTAGTGCAAAGTGATTCCTATAACAATTTTTACTAATGGTAAAATATATGAGTTCATTCATACATTCATTCAATGTACTTGCTTTTACATTTAACTTTATACTTTATGGAAGGAGTTGTGGGACATCACATTCTGCCAGGTGACAAACTGATAAGCATAGAGTTGTATTCTTTCTCAGTATGATCCATCATAGGCTGTGGAATCAAATTGGAAAGACAAGGTATAAAGATTGAACCCAAATTTTGATACATTGGAGGTATGAGCTGATCTGAAAAAAAAAATCTGATGATCATAACAGTTGTGGCAGAACTCCACAATCCACAAAATGTAATTTTCACTGCCAAGTAGAAAAACTTGACATTTTAGAACAGATTGAAAACCATTTTATATTTTATGTGGCATGCCAAATTGAAAATGAGGGAGGCAAACTCTCTAAGACTCACAATGAAATTCTCTTGAGAGTGTGACTTCCAGTGGTATTATGTTGGGTAGGAGTTTTACCATCAATCCTTTAGTCTTTAAGCTGGCAAATAACATACTCACAATAACCTGAGTAATCAAGGTGTCCCACAATCTTAATATAACAGGGATGGTATTCACAATGAACATTAAGATCATAGGAGAGAAGAAGGTTTTAACATTTTATTCATCTTTTGGAACCAGACAGGGTGGATCTTTCACAGGAACATTACCTTTCAGAATGAAATTTCAAAAGGATTTTGAAACAAGGATACATAGAAATGGAGTTTGGAGAAATGGCCATTTGATATATTAAAAGCGGTAGTAAAATACTCATGTGGAATTTTCTTCTGACCACATTATCCACTAGTATCCATATATGTTTGTGTATCAAAACTAGCTGGCAAAGCAAGCAGCGTAAAAAAAAACACTGACAAAGTTGGTTTACTACTTTAACTCTGATCTTTTGAAACAATGAATGTATGAATGGTGTCTTTGCTGTCTTACATTTGCATCTCAGCATACTAATCAAGCATGGCAGGAAGTGTTCCTGAGCTCCCTTTGAACATTACCCTCTGCCCAGGTTTTTAAAGAGAGGGCAATAAGGCATTTTTTAAAGGAAAAGCTAGTGATCACAGTCCCAATGCTGGACAGATTCTCTCCTTTCCTGTTTATTAAGTTGACATTGGCAAATCAATGTAATGCCCTTGATTCTTATGATAGCTCAGACCTCTTAGACTTCTTTCTGATGCATATTTACCTGGGAGCTGAATTCAGGGATGCTTACTTGTATTAAGGTTGTCCTTTCAGAACAGTAATATCTTTCCCTTTCTTCTTTTATTTTCCAGGCCTATGAATCTTATGTACAGAAGACTGGAGAAGAGAAAAAGCTTCCTGGGCTTGACCTGAACCATAAACAACTATTCTTTCTGAATTTTGCACAGGTATTATGCTTGGGCTTGATTGAAAGCTTTGCAAATTATTTTGAGTTACAATTTCACAGTTAAGTTGGAAACAGCAGGCTGGCTCTTCTCTTTCTAATATGAACTGGCAGGATTGCTAAGGCGACTGCCTTCATGGCCATCAGACCGAGAGGTGTGTGGCCTGTCAGATTAAGTTAATCACTACTCTGTGAATGAATGCATGCTGGAGGTGAGCCAAGGAGGTGAGCCAAGGAAACCAACTTGCCTGTGACTCTCTACTTTGTTTTTAGAGCACTTTGTATCTAGAAGTTGTCTAAGAACTTTTCCACATTGCAGATTTAAGCAGCTTGATTCCTGTCCATACACCATCTGATGATGAAGTTGACTTAGGATATCCCTTTGCAGTTTCCAGTCCTTTATTTCATTTTGGTCAGGATGATATTTTCTAGGTGTACTGTTTCCAAAGGTCCATAACTGGTGGGTTTCCCTGGAGGGGAGGGGAGAGGATTGGGAAGGGGATTGATCACTGTTCTGCAAATATTCAAGTCCCTTGGGACAGAATAACAAAATGGCAGAATTCTTGTCAGTTTGAAGTCCAGCCTTTCATTGCTTCATCAGTGAGCTTATTAAAAAAAAACACAAGGCTAGGTTTTCATCATTCCACTGATGAACTTGAAAAAAATAAATGGCTATGGAGGAAAGGGAACTGGAGGGGAGGGCACTTTACAATGCGATGAAGCACAGCAGGTAAGCTAAACTGTGCCATTTGAGCTGTCATAACTTGAAACATTCAACTTCTGATGAGTAACAAGAACAGATGGGCAGGGTTGCCTTCCTAGTGGTCTGAAGGCAGACAGAGGACATTGTTATGCATCCCTGAAGAATGATGAAGAAATGATCAGTAACTCATACTGCCAATGGGGCAGCTGTGTGTAAAGATCAACTACTATATTAATATTCCACACACTGTCTCAATTTTCTATTCCATGTCACAGCTTCGGCCTCATAAAATTTAAAGAAGCAACTTCAATGAAATCATATTTTCTGCAAACTATTTTTTCCCCCAAAAGGTATGGTGTGGGACATACAGGCCGGAGTATGCTGTCAATTCTCTTAAAACTGATGTACATAGCCCTGGCAAATTCAGGTAAGTGTTCAAATGAACCTTTAAAAACAACACTATTATTTATGTGCAAATCAAAGCATGTCCCTTGTCTTCATAGATTAATGCCATGCTTAATGTGTAGGGCTTTGTAGCACCACAATGCTATTTTTATTCTTCTTTCTTTTCTTTTTCTTCCTCATTCAATATTGGCTAGTTTCCTCCTCCTCCTCCTTGTTCCTGGAACAATTTGCATGCCCAGTGCACTTAATCAAACAGACATAATCTCCCAAGTGCTCCCTCATCTCTAGTATAGCCAGTGCCATTCTACTAGCAGCAATAGTCAAGGACATCCTGCAGGGAGTAAAAAAGTAAAAAAAAAATGACAGTAACAACTATACAGCTACCATATTGATTTTTTTGAGCAGCATCAACACCACACAAAAAGGGACCTCTGGCATAAAGAATGCACCATATAAGTCCACGTCCTAGCAAAGTTTTGGAGGACACTGTAGGATTTGGGGGAGAGGGGAAAAGATGTGATGGAAGTTAGGCTATCAGACTTAAATAAGTTCAACATTTTCTCAGCTGGTACAAACTGACTGTTTGAAAAGTCTATCCATAACAACAGCCTCCAAACTACTCTTTGAAAGGCAGTGTTTTCAGTTCTATTGAATGAAATGGTCCAATGAGAGACAATACGTGTATTATATATGAGCCATCGACAAAATTTCAGAACCAGATAAAAATTTTGCTCTGTTTTACATCAGTTTTGAAAGTAATCATTTTGTTTTATTCATGCTTCATTATGTAATGAGATGCTTCGTGAAAGCAGCATGAAAATTCTGAAGCTGGCATCATTTTTTTAAAATAAAATAAAATAAAATATCTCTTAATCTGGAACGTTTCCAGATTAGATTTCAGTTGGGGCATATCTTTATTCTATTATTGGCAGCCCATGTCAAGTTGGGAAAGATCACATCTAATTCTGTCATAACTTGGAACATATGTCTTTTTTTCCCAGCCAGCTACGTTGCAATCTGTACTGCCTGTCTTAGTCTACAAGGGTAGTTGCCTTTTAATTTGGATGTGTTTCATAATCGGGTATCCAATGTACAGTTTGTGGTCAAGCATCAGAGATGCCATCAGGACCTAGATTGTGCTCAGTACAGCATATGACGTGATAGAAATGAAATTTAATTTGCTACACACCTGCTAAAAATCCTAGCGTTCAGAAAATGGAAGGAAGACAGTTTTTTTCCTTCTTCAATGTTGATCTTTGCAATAGATCCAGCAATACCAAATTGTTTTTTGTTTTGTTTTGTTTTTCTTGCTCTAAAGGGTTCTGGGATCACTGCAGAACAACCTGGAATTTTCTGAGGCCTTTAAATGTACTGATAAAGATTACATGGATCCTGTGAAAAAGTGTCGTGTTTGGTAACAACGCCGTCCATCGTAGAAGCCAAGAGGAACAAAAAAATCTGGAATGTTTTATGCACAAGAGAAGTGACTTTTCTGCAAAACAGACCATAAAAAGGATATATCAGGTGCACTAATAAAGTGGAATTTTTAGGAAAGAGAACAAAAAAAAAACCTTGCTCAGAAAGCATCACCCAGCAATTATTCTGATTACACTAGGAAAATGATCATCTGCTCCAAGTAGGACTTTCATTTTTATTTTTTTGAAGATTCAGCATTCAACTTTTACATTTTAATTTGTTCATTAACACATTGGTTTAAAAGCAAGTCCCACCAATTTCAGTGGAACTTACTTTAAGGGGTGTGTGTTCAATTTGAACACTCAAAGTCACATAAATGCATTCTTAAACTTGGAAAAAAAGCTGAAAAAAGGGAATACCAAATAATGCAAAAGCTTGAATGTGAAAAGTAGTTAAGTGTGAGATTTAGAACCTTTGCCATTTTTCATCACACACTTGTTTTTCAGAGATGGCCTTAGGAGCTTTGGCATGGGCCTTAAATTAATGCACCCTGAAACCCACTGGAATCTAGATACTTTCTTATGGCACTAGTGGTAGCAGCTAAATAGTGTCACCCATAACAAATTTGGCACTCCATATAGTGTTACAAGAAGATGTACAAAGTCAGAAGTTATGGATGAATGGGGTGTGCAATCACATGTGTGATGATAATGTGTGCCTATCACAACCTGTTCTATGTGCCATTACTTTTCGGGTTGGATATTAATGGTAGGCAGTGACCCATCACTGGATGAAAGAAAAATAGGCAAGCACTGTTGTCTTTCAATCTAATGTCGCCTTTTTTTAATACTCATAAGTGATGAGTCACAGGATGAAGGATCTGTTGCTTCTTCTCAATTGTACACTATGTATGGGTCTTCTTTTTTTTCCAGACGGAGGCTCTCTGTAGGCTCCATTTTAAAACCTCTTCTCTGCCTGCTCTCCTTTCTATTTGAATCTGTGTTCATCAAAACAATCCAAAGACAACTTGATAACTCTATGAGAAGGAATTAAACTATTGACCAAATGTGTTGCTTGTTGCTTTCTAAAGCCAAACAATACTGTAGATAATTTATTAATTTTTTTAGCCTATCTTATAATTAGTGCAGTTGTAATCAAATTCCTCCATGTTTTTTCTAAGATTTTCCTGCTTTTTCTCAAATTTTGGTCATTTTTTTAAAAAGACAAACATGTTTGTAAAATTATATAACATAATGCTCTTTTATATTCAATCCTGAACTATTATGGTCCTGAATGGATGCATACCATTGGAATGTCAGGGTACAAGAATTCTTTAAATGGTTAATTTTCAATACAAAGTCCTTAAGTAAAAAGATGTGTTGATATATGGACTGATTTTGAGATAAGCTTTCAAGATAATGAAACATTGGGACATAAATACTTAATATAATGTTCATTATTGTTCTAAATCAGCAGATTCTTTGCTTCAGTAATAATGTTCATATGTGGGGATGTATATATTTGGATTCATAATAATAAAAATACTTAAAAATATGCTGACGTGCCCTCCTGCAAACAGACAAGAAACATATTGCTTCTGATATTGAAGCACACCAAGATTTCCAAAACAAATGAATAAATACCAGAATACCTTGACTGAGTCTGTTTCTGAGCATCTAAAGATTTTATGTGCATTTGAATTTTTACATTTGTCATCTGACGAAGCATTTTGATAATTAAATTTAAGCAACATTTATCTTATTGTCTAAAACAGTTGTAATGTGTGTTTTTCTTGAAAAGGGTAACATAGACATGCAAAGACAGGCTCTCATTCTGGACCATTAAACTGGTCAAATATAACTTTTCTAGACAATCACCAATATACCAAATTCAATATAGCTTTTTTGTGGTTAAAGGAGAATTTTATTCATAGATATAATGCTACAAGGCTGACTTTTTTATTTTATTATATATAAAACTTATATTCATAGTGATTTTACCTCTATGGTTGCCATTTTTTTTCTACGCAATTTGTGCAAATTGTTTTCGAGCTTGTTTTTTTTCCTTAGCATGGCAAGCTATATTCTCCAGAAGCATTTAAGATGCATCCATTCTTATGCTTGAACTCTTCTAATCTTCAAGGACATCTCTATCCACTTTGGCATAATCTGATTTTATAAACAATAAATTTATGATATCAAAACAGAGGATCTATTTTACAGGCCATGGAAGTTGCCATGTCTGATATATCCAGGTAATCCATACACTTTTAACTGCTAAAATGCTTGATTTGTTAGTAACTTCTGATTTTAAGATAGGAAACCATTTGTGCTCATTTCTGATATATTTGCCATGTTGGAGTAAAACACAAATACATGGTGTGTTTGGGGTTTTTTTTTAAATGAAAGAATTGAAACAAAATGATCAATAAAAGAAAAAAAAGAGTTAACAGGAAGAATCTTTCTTGATCATGTCAAGAGGAGTACAAGAAACTTTTCCTAAATGAATCAAGGCAGTGTTCATTCCCCTTCTGATAATACCCTTTTGGTGATCACAAGGTGCTAAACCTGCAGAGTTGAGGAATGTAAGTTGAGGACCCTAAAATATTTTCTTGTTTCGTGCTTCTTAGATGTCAGATAAATGTTTAATCTTATCCATTTTTATTCTATTCAAGAGTCCTTGAAAAATTAGACTGCTAATAACTTTATATGCTCCATTAGATGAACCCAATTCTTACAGTTTCAGAGTATTACTACATCAATTGCTACTAAATTACGGGACAACCTTCAGAATCCCAAGAATCTACTCCTATTCTGAGACATACTGATGACTGGGGATCAAAAAGCATCTGTTGAAATATATTTAGTGAAACCTTTGAAATAAATTTGCCTGCAAGGAATTAGAATAGCGAGAACTTCTTGTTTTCTTCCATCCCATTTTCTAAACAGTTTGAATTAAGCTTTATTCCACATGATATCTATTATTCCTGCCAAGATATCCCTTTATTTGACCTTTACATTATTCGTTCTAACCAGTAGATATTTCAAGAGATACTGAGAGATACATGAATCCAGCTACTGAGAAATAATGGCAATAATGCTAGAGCCAGATTTTATTTCATCCTTGAGCTGTGGAATTATACTGAGTAATTTGGGCCAGAAACTTGTTCTCGGCCCAATTTACCTATTATGGGGATAAAATGGAGATCATTGCATAAGCTGCCTTGAATTTTTGCAAGAAAGGCAGAATAGAAGATTACCTGCACTGGTCATTTCATCAGCAGCAACAGGATATTTCCTTGGTCATTGGGATGTTCCACATGACTAGATCAGGGAAGTGCTAGAGATAGACCTTCATGGAAATTTTATTTAGGAAGGCCTTTAAGTCTCTTATTCACATTTTCTAAAACGGGGGCAAAAGGTTCACAGCAAACCTCTTACTGAAAATGTATAAGCAACATGGGTATTTCAGTTATTGTGTCTAAGCTGACCCTGCAGCCCAAAGCTTGAAGTTGGAACAAGTAAGTTGGTTTGGGGATTGAGATTTGCTTATTCTCATACAGTCTTATATAAAATCATAGAACCAATCAGAGCAAGGCTCGTGGGAACTTAGTGCTGTAGTTATATACAATATAGCATCCATTTCAAGTCTGTAATTACTTGGTTTTTTTATCACTATGGAATCAGATCATCAAATTTGCTTCATGTGGTTGTGACCTGCATATGGAACTAGGAGAAAAAAAATCCAATAACATTTGAAACACTTAAAATGAAAAGTAAACAAAAAATAACAAATGAATTAGAAACACAGAAGAAAGGAGCATTAGAAGAATTCTTCCAATTTAGAGATGTTAATGCAAATAAAACCAGGTGGAATCTCTTGAACTTTTTAAGTCAAACCCTGTGGATACTCCTTGGAAACACACAATACAAGCTGGCAGCATTGTTCCATGCAGATAGCAGCTACTTGAAAACAACTGGAGCACTGTATCAACATATTCTGCTTTGGCACTAGATTTATGTCACATGTTGTCCAAACAAACCATAACCATGTTTTACAAAGCAAATTACTAACTGAAGATTCACACAGACTGGTATATTAGGCCCAACTGAATTCCATGAAATAAGCAATGCCAAAATATTTGGGCCCTGTCCACATTATTGAATAGTTGGGTGAATTTCTACACAACATAAGTCCTTCAAAGTTTTCACTGTGTCTGCTTTTACAACTGTGTGAATTACAAAGTCAATTTCAGACACAGCACATTAATTTACAAAGGTTGTAAATGTGATTATGAAAGACATGCTGGTTCACCAAATAAATTTTTAATTACAGAGCACATATCTTTTTAGGCAGGTCTTGTTTCTTGCTAGCTCAATTTTGTTGTGAAAACCAATAAGAGTTTTCACAGTACAGTGAAATATGGTTGTTAACTAAATATTCTCATAAAGACAGAAAAGTTGCATCAGACAGTATGTACTTGACAAAGATGGGATTATCCAAGCAGTTGCCAGGACTGCTGGCTCAAAGACATCAAAACAAACAAACAAACAAACAAGCAAAGTATATTAAAAGATAAAAGTAAAGCGTCATCTGAGTAGAGTTTTAGCCTTTCTGACTTCATGGACATACAGTTTTCTTAGCAAGAGTACCAAAAAGAGTTGCTTGCCTTTTTTTTCTGGAATATATAATATATTCTTCTGGAATATGTAATATGACTTTGTTCTGCTAGGCAAGGATAAGAAAACATTTCGCTTCCAGATGTTTTGGATTAAGCAGCATATTGTCAGACCATAAAAGACACATCCAGAAGGGATTACACTGCTTACTCTTTCAGAAGGACACATGTATCCGTATTTATCTTTTTATGACAACACTCCTCCAGATAAATACACTCAATTATTAGAAGATAATGTTTGGTATTCAGTAAGACATGGTAAGAAGATTCTCAGGTTTAATAATAACATTTTACTATTTGATAGATATGCAAAATGTAAGGGATGCATTACAAGTTACAACCTCCAGAAATGTAAGCTGCAAGAATTTCCATGTATTAACAGGAGGTTGGACTTAATGTCTTTAGGAGCTTTTAACTTTGAGATTACATGAGACAGAAACCATTTAAATGGCTCCATGTGGTAGCTATTGTCATATGGCGAGATGGTATTACTGCCAACATGCCTTCCCTCAAAACATCCATTGTGACCTGGCTCACCTCTCTTAGCTCTCCTGACATGAAACTATTTAAAGCAGATGTCAGCATATAAATTTACTCTTAGTTGCAAAGACGGGAGACATAAGATCTCTAGAATTAAGCTTGCAATTCAACATTATCTAAAAATAAAGGGCAGGCTACAAGCCAACCATGTGTGCCAAACATTCAAATTAGCCATTTTTACCATAAATGGCTCTTCTTTAAAATGGAATTGTCTTATGACAATTTTATTTCAGTGTTCTTCTACTTAGATCTCCTTTCATTAAGGATACTTTCAAAAAATTCTCCATCTTGTCATCATTTTTATCATACAAAGTGACAAATCATTCTTACAGCTGGTATGTCATTGCTATATCCCATGATTAAGTTATTTGGCATAATTTATTAAATGTTAACCCTAAGAAACAATAGAGTTTGTGCACATGAAAAAGTTTTTTATTATCACAATTGGTATAATTCAATATACTAAAAATATAAAATGCACCACCTTTATCCAAGAATATCATACTTGGACTTCATATTTTACAGAAAGGGTTCATTCCATATTCCATAATATGATTGTTCTTATTGTATTAATACTGCTAATGGTTATTGGCTAAATTCAACAAAGTAACAGTAGACAAATCAGAATATCTCATCATCTATGCATCAAAGTGTATATGATTTTACAAGCAGCATGGCAAAAATTAGGCATATTCATAGAAACTGAATCTAAATCATAATGGTGTTCACAGTTGTACACAGACTAAATAAGAATTGTCTCACTAATTTGTTAAGTCAAGAGTGATTCTTTGCATCCTTACAAAATACGGCAAGACATGGACAATTGATTCAATAGACCCTTTTCCACAAGGACACAATCTTAGCTTGTATGGAATTTGTTTTATATTTGCCTTCAAGAACTGCTGACAATAAATTATATAAATCTTAGTGTTCTTTAGAGTTTATGGACTGTTATATAGTGTAGCCTAAAGAAATGGGCCTATCTGATCAAGACAATGCTCCTGGTAAGACAATTTGACCCAGTTGCACTTTTAGCTCTTAGGTATGCTGTTTAAGGACAGTAAATATTTGGTTATTCTTTAGTATTAACATTGGAACAAAATGATAGAATAACAGAGTTGAAAATGACCTTGGAGTTCTTCTAGTCCAAACCCCTTCTCAGGCAGAAAACCATTTCAGACAAATGGTTGTCCAATCTCTTCTCAAAAACCTCCAATGTTGGAGCTCCCACAACTTCTGAAGACAAGTTGTTCCACTAATTAATTATTGTAACTGTCAAAAAATTTCTCCTTAGGAATGATTTTAAGATTCTGATCTCTCTTTGTACATTTAGATTAAGGAGTTCAGCCTCATGTTCTTTACAAGACAGAAAGAGAAAGAGGGAGGGGGAGGGGGGAAGAGAAAATACATTACTCAATAGTATTGGAATAATCATAAACACATGCTGTCTGGCCTGCAAATAAATGCCCATTGGTAGGTTACATCATGAAGAGGATTGATTGATTTGATTAGATTGATTTAGACAGTTTCCAGGGTCCAGGAAGACAGCCTTTTCTGTCATGGCACTTGTCCTCTGGAACATTATATCCAGAAATTAGACAGCTGTACTTTTATAAGACCTTGAAGATCTGGTTTTGTTACATAGCCTTAGGCCCCAAGTGTATGGTTGAGTCCATATCGTGGTTATGTTAATTGTTGTCTTGGTTGTTGTTTTTAATCCTGGCTGCCATGTAAGTTATTTATTGACATTGATTTGTTAATCAAGTTATAATATTTTTTGCTTTCAATCATTGTGCACTTCCGGAGTTAAATATTTGAGGTGGGCAGCTGTACAAATTAATTAAATAAATAACAATAAGTGGCCAAATAAAATAAAAATATTCAGGTAAGTTAAAGAGTATATTTTACCATTTTTCTTCAGGTTTTGTGCTTTTTTAAAATGCAAGAATAAACTTCAAATAACATGGGAAAATAGTTCATAGTGATATCTAAAAAAGAAATCCTAGCATTCCAGATTCCATTACAGCATAGAGAACAGCACTGAACAGAACAGGGCATATTTCTCTGGTCAGAAATATGAATTAAAAACATGTTTTGAGAGAGATCCTTCTGAAAAGGTATGATTGTGAAAAGATATAGTTACGCAAAAACACACAGAGAGATTCTTCTTGGGAATTTTATGTAAGAAGAAATTATGCAACAGGGAACAAGAAAAAGCAGAGAAATTTGTTTTATAAAAAGTGGGTACATGTCATGATTTACATCAGCAGTTCGGTGGTGCAAGAAAAGCTCTGAATAATAGAGAAAGTTCTAAAGGAAATGGATGTTGTTAGGAGCTAGTTTAAAACACCTTCATCAGTTTGGAATACGATTCTTCAAACAGCCAAAGCCTTTTACCTTTGGGGGGTGGGGGGAGGAAGCCTTCTGTTTATCTACTTCATTTTCAGAGTGTTTTAAAACTTAAGAAATTCTTGTGGTGATTTTGGGCTGGCTTGTTTTGAAATAACAGAACATATTTGTTTTTCTGTCACATACCACATTTAATTAAAGTGAGGGAAGAAAGGGAGGTGGTAAAAGGGATCACCATACAGTGATAGAAGTAATCTTTTTTTCCATCTCATAAATATGGGCTACGTAAGAGAATCTTGGCCTTGTAATTGAAGAACACTGGAGGCACAAATGTTTCCTGCCCCTGGTTTGCAGGCATATTCCTGCATAATTCTTCTATATATGACCTGCTTGCAGTCATTAGATGTATTTATAGTTAAGTGTGTATAATGATATAAATAACTATAATAAGATAGTAAAGGTGTTATGCCATAAATAACTATAATAATACATAACAAAACTATAATAACATAAATAAAATATAATAATCAGTTACATGTATATAATAAATTACTGGTACATGAATAACTACCAAGCGATTGAAATACGGTGAGTTTCTGTTAAAACTAAATTATCCATTGCAATCCTATCATTACTTAAATCAGGTTGCTGCACAATTGTGTTGCAACAAATTTCAATTCCTTGGGAGCTGGGAATGAAGCAGCCGAAGAGGCCTTGGGAAAAAAGAATAAAAACAGCAGCCAAAGGCTGAGCCAATCGTAAAATATACAGGATCAGAAGTGATACCACAGTATGAGATCAAGCAAATAACCATTGTTAGTTTTTTTTCTTGTCATGGCTGGGATGTCTTGTGTGGGTTATTCTGAGAAGTTAACAAGGGCTGATTGTGAAGAAATCGCTCAACAATCTGGTTAGTGGGCAAAATAATAGAGGTTTTGCTGAAATTGCTATTGGCAGCTATCAGATGTCGAAACCTGAAATGTCATCATCATTTCCCTTTGGCTAGTAGAAGCCATGCGCTAACAAAGGTCACCAATCCTCCTTCCTGGTGGTTCTGAAAGCCAGTGAAGAACGAAATGCAGAAGTCAAGAGTCCATTCTTCAAACACCTAAACATGTGATTTTAACAGTAGCATTTGAATTCTGTAGCCAGCAAACAAGGGATGATGAACAGCTGAAGAAGTAGAGATCTTTACTAATTCTAGCCTCAGTTACTAGACCCCTTACCCTCCCTCTTGTTTGGGCACAGGCATTTCCAGGAACCAAAATGTGACCAAATGACTGTGCTTCAGTGAATGACTAAGAAAACAGAAACCATGAACAAACGTTTCCCTTCCTAGCAGTTCTAAATAAAATTCAGTGTCCAAATAGCAACTCTATATTTTTTAGAACGCAATATTCCAAAGTGTGCCAATATTTATAGAATATTTTCCCATCGATGTTATTATTCTACTATTTGCCCTGCAGTCCCTGATTTTAACAACTCTGAAATAAGTTGGTTAAGAGCAAGTTGGTTAAAAGCAAGACTTCGAATCGCTTAGGGAGATCTGTAGATGTTGAATAGTGACAGAAAACACAAACCATTTTATGATCATAAGTTGTTGTGTTGCTATTCTCATGTCTGTTTCGTCTTCCATGATTTTAATCACATACTCCCTAAATGTAAATATATAGAAATGAGACATTTCATCAGATTGCATAATTGTTTCTGTGAAAACAGCCAATATATGTGTAGAGGCTATGCCACCTACTGGCTGTAAACGAAGTGTACTGTTACTAAAAGTACGGTCAGAAACATAGCCCCATCAAGTGGCAGGCTTGCAGTTATAATAGACTGTAACAGCATATATTATTAATTATTAGCTCTCAGGTTTCATGCAACAGATTAAAAAAAGGGCCAAAATTTGAGAATATTTACTATTTAGTTCTCGTTATATGCATGTCTATGTATTGCACTCTTAGTAAATAACCTCACAGAACTGCAACATAGATTTTGGAAAAGAAACAGTGAATTGTTTCTTCTTCTAAACTTAATGGAGAAGAGACATCAATGGTCTCAACATTTATTAGAACTATGGATAGCCTATTAATTGGACAATATGTATAGTAGATTTCAATATGTATGGTAGATTACACTTCCTCCTTAACATATGGAAGTTTGTTGTTGCTATTACTCAGTTGCACAATGTGTGGCTGGCCTGTAGATAAAAGGTTCCATTCACAGGATCTCAGGTTAAAAGACTGCACTTATATTGAAAGTATCTACCAAGAATAATGTTAACCAGTATTTGAATATTCTTCTGAATCCTTGTTCCAAATTACATCATAGTACAAATCTAAAAACAAAAAGTAATAAACAAAAAAAAGGAGATGAAGATAAAATTCCAAGGATTTGGAAAAATTCAACAGCATGAAGTCTGTTGTCCCTTTAAGATGCAATATTACTATATACCATATGAAGTATCACACAGAATATTTGTGTAATCTGAAGGAAGAGAAGTACTACTGTTATGCTACTGGTGTTAAGCAAGAACAGAGTCATTTTTGCTCAGTTTCATTGGACCTATTTTTTCAGATAAGAGTATGTCAGGTTATACCTTAATCATATTCAAATCAAGAGATTTCACGATGTATAGAAAAAATGGCAGTAAAAGTCTAACCGGGAGGAATCAGATACACTTGCCAGGGATTGTTTCATCTGTCACATGGCTCCAAAAAACACTATAGCACTATACCATTTAGATAATTCAGGGGGGAAATTCTAAACTCAATACCTAGGCAAGTCAAAACAGTATTCAGGCAATTGACTCCCTGTTTAAATCCTCACCAATTCAAGGACTGCCAATAGATGGTTTAAATTTTGTGACATCTACTCATTTATTCCATTCCAAACAGCAAACCTAAGCTAACCATATGTTCTGATAGGCAGGTCATAAAGAAGTCTTAATTCACTGGTATATATTTTTGAATGATACAATAAAGGTTGTAGGATGAGTCACGCTTTGAAACATAATCCTAAATTTTAGATAGGGCATTATAGTGTTTCTGTAACGGTATGTGAGACTGACCTTGGGAGACAGGCCATAAAGAGGCAGAATATATAATAGTCAGACAAGCTGCAGCTGACTCCACAGAAAGAATGAGGGCATGGTAAACAAACCAAAAGAGATCCTCTCTAGTTTATTGGGCTGTAAAGGCGATGGGGGAAGAGATATATTTTCAGACTGTATAAGATTCTGTTAACATAACTTTACAATAAAGTTAGAGCTACATATACACATTTAGTATAAGGCTATGTATGCATTTAGATTTACATAAGTGTGATAATTTTTAAAATTTTCTAGTCAAAGTCTTAGAAATAAAATAGAAGAGCCATTGGAAGAAACAGCTATAAGGATTAGCCCAATCTGCCAAACATTTATGATTCTGATTATTCTTAAAAGTAATTGAGACCAATGAAATATAACCTCAAAAATTATCTTTCGTTTCATAAAACTCAGGCTATTACCATTTTTTAGGAAAAAATATGCTTCTTATGAAACAAAGTTAAAGGTCCCCAAATCATATTAAAATATTATCATAGAACTATGTAATGCAAGGGAAACACAAGGCAATGATGACAGCTATGAAGCAATTTAATTAACTGTTTTCTAACTACAAGCAACAAAATATAAGAATTTCTATATCGCCTCTAAGCATAGGACAAATAACAATGTTTCTATCTATAGATATTACAATATAAAATAGTGCCAGAATATAGACCAGTATTTTCCTATTACCAAATGTCTAATCCAATTTTCATTGAAAGTTACATATATGTACAAAACTGATTTATTTGTTTTCTATTAAAGATCTGGAAGACAAAATGTATAAACTGTGTTATGTTTTCATTGTTAAGGTTATCAAAATAGTATTTTCTTAAACTAAGAAACAGACCATCTTCATTAGCCTTCAGGTTTGTTTGCAGTCTTCTTTCCTGTATAACAAAAAAAAGTAATTAATAAATTCTAGTAATGAAACGTGCAGTTAATAATACTTACTATTCTAGATGTAATGTCACCACTTACCTTTTTTAAGAGAAGACATAATAAACCATTAGTGCACAACCTGCAATCCAGCCAATCATAAGAAGAGCAGGTACAACATACGTGGAATATGGCAATGGCTGTGTCTCTGAGGAGAAAGAATGAAGATTTTATTTACACGATGGGAAAATAAAAATTTAAAAAATATGATTGACTATAAGCAAAATGTGAAGTTCACTAAGATGAACATTTGGGATGCATTCTTTACTGAATAATGCATAGGATATATTCTTTGCAAATGTTACACATAGTAACATTTTAGAAACTGCCATTTAAATGTATTAAATTAGATGTTCGGAATGATATTCTATTTGTGTATTGAAGGCAATTATCATGCCAGAGAACATATCTTTCTAGGTCCCTCTAGATGACATTACTTAAGTGATATGACCCAAATACTCTGCCTGATCTCACTGAATAGATAAAAACAACTCGACACAAGAGGTCCATCAAATATCTGGGTCATATATCATGAACAGTTTTACAGGTGATAAACTATAAAGTTTATCTCTGGTCCCACGACGTAGATTGGAACAAAAAATCAACACAAGAAGGCTAAAATTACTTTTGCGGAGATTGGCTATAATAACACAAGAAGAAATTGGGTTGTCTTCTTCCTTCTTCCTTCTTGCCATTGAGTAGATTAAGAGGATGTCTATCTGAGCCACTTCTACATGTCATCTGGATGTTCGGGATTTAAAAAATGTTTTACATTATGTAATCTTGCATATCTTTGTCAAGGCCATCCATATAACCAGCACCTTGAAATGCACCTGAGGTCAACTAGTAGCCAGTTTAGCTCAGTGGATTCATATTGGCACACTGAGCCATGCTCATCACTTCCTCGGCAACTACATTCTGGATCAATGTCTTGTAGGTCATCTATAAGAAATATACAAGATCAATGACAGCCCTGCAGGGCAAGCCAGATAGAATCACAACCAGATGAGCTATTTTATTGTAATGCTAGTTTGACAGAAACTTGCAAGTCTGAAAATACAATTCTTCCCCTGTCTCCTTTACTGGCTGTAAAACTAAGAAGGGAACTCTCTTGAGCCTTTTCACCCACTCATTATCTAGCTGTGGGCTGTGCTGTATCCCAGGGGTCTCCAACCCACTACCAGGCCATGACCTATTCACAACCGGGCCGCATGAGTGGCAGGCTGGTGTACATGCACATGTGCACAACTCAACTTGCACAAACGGTGGTCCTCTGCAAGTGCACACACACAGGCACCTCAACTTGTGCATGTTAAACTGTGTCCGCATATGTGTGCCAGCGTGCTGCTCATGTAGCTCAGTTCCCCTCTCCCCCAACAGCCAGGCTACCAAGCTGCAAAGGTTGTGGGCCACTGCTGTATCTTATCTGACCCGACCATGACCATTTCCTTGGCGGTGTCTTTTTGCCTATTCTACCAAAGTTGGTTTTTTTTTCACATTCCATTACATAGTTCTAGCTGCATTAAAAGAAGTAGAAGAAAGGAGTGTATTATCCATCATTCAAACATTATTAGTGCTGAAAATGAAAATGACAATCTCTCAGCATTAAAAAAAATATACATTCAGATGTGTATTGTCATGAATTTTCTAAGCCATTTTATTTTTAAGAAACCACAATTGCTTAGGGCAATTCCTTGGCATGATTTTAAACTAAACAAGCCATCTGCCGATGACATCCTAATTAAGAATAAAGTAAGCTAGCTCATTTACTACACTTACAGTAATAGATACTTTGTTTGTGTCAATGGTAAAGAGGCAGTGAGTCAGTTTTGAATTTATGGCCTAGAATGTGCAGGTTCTAGGATTTGTATGTGTGTGTGTGTGTGTGTGTGTGTGTTTTGTGTGTTTCCATGTGTGTGTGCAAGAGAGACAGAGAAAAAAAACTAGGTCAGTGGATTAATACCAAATCCTGTAGCCTGATATAAATACTAAATGGGACATGAGAGAATGCACCATTAAAATCTACTCGATGTGAAATAATGCACCACATACATATGAGTCGTGAGTGCAATAATTTTGTTTCAATTGTATAAATTTATTTTTATTTATTTATTTTCACATTTATATACCGCCCCATTCCGAAGACTCGGGGCGGTTTACAACTTATAAG
>JANHFL010003942.1:121922-139961 GCA_032468155.1 Oxyrhabdium leporinum | reverse complement strand
GTAGGGTCTTCAGCTCCCGGCGAAAGGTCTTCAAATCCGGGAGCCTCCGAAGTGCGGGGGGTAGTTCATTCCAGATGCGGGGGGTAGTTCATTAACTAGCTAGTTATAAATCCAGGGTCACCAACACAAATAGAAATTAACCTCTCCCTACTGTGCCCTCTCTTATCAAACTCAAGTATAAGAGGATATATGTGGAACAAAACTTTAGTTTTTAAGGGGAAAAAAGCAAGTCAATTGGATAATTCCTATCTATAGCCTAATCTTGGTTTCCAGATGTTTTGGGAACTATACCTTCTGTGATCTCTGTTCAGTCTATTCAAGAGAGATGTGAAATATCCACGGCTGGAAGCCTTTGCCAGTTATCTTGAACTTGGAAAGCCTTACTGTAGTCTTGTCTCAAATCAGGCTGAAAGCAGGTAGGTAGTAAATGGGTAATATATTCCATGAATTATATCAGTATTTTTCAAAATTGGCAACTTTAAGAGCTGTGAACTTCAACTCCCATAATTCCCTTGCAAGTTGGGGAGTTCTGGAAATTGAAGTCTACACATCTTAAATTTATTAAGTTTGAAAAACACCGAGTTGTATTTTCCCAATTTCAATCACTTCTTTTTCCCAATTTCAATCACTTCTTACCATTTATCGCTAATTTCGCCACTAGATATAATCAGGATTACTTTTCCCCTCCATCAGCGGACGCAAAGTTGGAACTATATTATGCCTGGCTAGCGATTTCTAAAAATTGCGGACAAGCACAGCAAAATTTCCCAAAGCAATCCCTCTAATTAAGCGAGATTGGCAAGAAAACCCATATGAAAAAACAGCGTCCTAAAAATCAGAGGGATGGCATGAGGAATAACTTTTTTTAAAAGTATTTCTTTTCCCTTTGTGGGAGACTTGAGGCTGGACGATTGGTTGCAAAGATTTAAATCAGTGGAGAAGAGTTTACGCTCTCCCTTGCCCATTCTTCTTCTTTCCACCCCATTGCCCAAGTGATATTGCCCGAAAACAATATGGCGATTCTATCGCTCTCTAGACAACGCCCCCGCCGAAGAAAATACGTATGATCTGAGACCCTATTTAGATGGGCACAAGTTCTAACCAATAACGACCTAAGAGCTTCTTCCCCCTACCAATCAGATAGGAAGGACGAAGTTTGACTAACGGAATGGTCCGCCCTCTCTCTTCCTCGAAAGTGAACTATGTTTATGACGGCGGTTCTTACGGGCTTGATAAGCGCGCCCGTCCGCCCGTCCGCCCGCCGGCGAGGCTGTCAGGCTAAAGCGAGAGCGGTTTATTCTCCTTCCCTTCCCGTCCCCCACAGCCGCCACGCTCCCAACCGTAGCGGTTACTGCCTCGGTACCTTCTGAGTCAAGCATATCAAGCGCCGCCTCCACTGTTCTTCGGTGGCGGAGAGACGCTTCCCTCGTTAGGCGGAAACGACCCGCCTCTCTTGGCTGCCTGCGGGAGGCAAAGGCTGCTCTAGGTAGCGCCGCTGACTGGGGAAGGCGGTAGCCGCCCCCCCGCCCCCTCTCCGACTCCTTCTCAGCTGCTGTCCCGGCTGCTGAGACCTTTTTCCGAGGATTCCTATTGTCCGACCTGCAGATGTGTTTGATCCTCCTTTACAGCCAGCCTATCAGCTGGTGGGATGGGAATTACAGTACAGGTAGTCCTCTACTTACAATAGTAGGGTTAGTGACCGCTCAAAGTTACAACGGCACTAAAAAAAAGTGACATGACCATTTTACACACTTAGCACCATTGCAGCATTCCCATGGTCACATGGCAACTGGCTTATGTTTATGATGGTTGCAGTGTCCTGGGGTCAAGTGATCCCCTTTTGCAACCTTCTGACAAGCAAAGTGAATGAGGATCCTGATTCACTTAACAACCATGTTACTAACAAAATACTTGCAATGATTCACTTAACAAATGTGGCAAGAAAAGTAGTAACATGGGGCAAAACTTAAATGTTTCACTTAGCAACATAAATGGGCTAAATTGTGGTCCTAACTGGAGGACTACCTGTATCTGGTTCTGGAGAAGTAGGGTGTTGGATTGAGTTATGACTTGGGAGTCATGAGAGCAGGTTTCGGTGTAGTGGGTAAGGCACCTGGCTAGAAACCAGCAGACTCTGTTCAAATTATGACTTAGACTCAAAACCAGCTGGGTGACCTTGGGCAGTCACTTTCTCTCAGCCCTAAGAAGCAGGCAATAGTGGCAACACCCTGTTTGCTGCCAAGAAAATGAGTTGTGCATCCATGAAGTCAGCAGAAGTTGAGCTTGACCTTGTGACAGGGTGGTGTAGTAGCGTGAGTGTCATACCGCAGTTCAAGGAAGCATTTAGATAGGTAAGCGTGCCTATTTCAAGCTCTTGACTCAACTTTCTTCACAAATGAAAGTGTTTTGTAAGATGTTGAAGACTCTTGATAGGAGCAATTGTGAAATGCATTACTTGTGTAGTAATAGAAAAGCTTTTGATACAGGCAGTTGTCTGCAGATTCCAGCAGCTTCTGTAGTAGCAGCAATGGTAGTAGCAGTCACAGCAGTAGTAAAGCTAAGTCCATTTTCTATTACTATGCAAACAAACACCAGCATAAGTCTCCGTGACTATAGTCTTCAGGGACAATGAGCAGATTTTCACATCCTTTGGGATTGTGTCCCCAAGTACCCCCTTTATTTCCTGTCTTGTATATAAATATTTAAAAACCTTTGCCCTTGGAGACATTGTTATCCCAAGCACAACAATCTGCCTTGCATTCAGAGTTGCATGGCCATATAAATTTGTTTAATAAATACTGAATGACTGAATAATTTGAAGTAGTATATAATAATTTTATTATATAAGCATCTCCTCACTAGAGAGTCCTCTGAAAATAAAGTTGGCCATCAGAAAGTTGTGCACTTTCACTTAAACCTGTCTCATGTGGGGAATAAGGACAAATAGCTTCGTATTCCATTATTTGAAGACTGAGCCTCTAAGTCTAGTTCTCCCCATCCCTTGCTTTCACCCTATTGATTTTATAGCATTTTACCGTTGTCCGCTATCATTTTGTTGACAATGTGAGTCAATATTTCATTAAACATTGCCTTTTGGCTGTACCCTGAATTGTCTAGAATATATGAAGTTTTTTTCATTATTTATTCAACGATGGCACTAAATTATGCATTCTTTATTTTAAAGATAGTAAAATATTTTGTTTACAGTTATTATTGTTCTGGCATCAACTTTTGGATTTCTATATAAAATAATTAATCTTGTTTTGGGAAGGGAAATGGGAAATGACAAGTCCCAACTCTTGCTGCCTCAGGGATATAATTATGATCAAAAACACAAAAATGGAAAAATCATAAACTTCCCACAACTGAGACTCTAGAAAGTTTCATCTCAGCATGAAGCTATGTTTTAATTATTACTATTGTTTGCATTGTTTATACTGTCAATGAACCATACAGAGTAAGAATTTGTCCTATTTAATTCTTCATAGTACTTGCTTCACTGGAAGATGCGTTTATTTTTTGTCTTTCTCCATACCAGTACTTACAAATTGTGTTTTATAGCTAGATTCGGAGCACTGACATATAGATGAAAATACGATCTAACAAAAATTGAATAGGACAAATTCCTGAAGCTACAATTAGTCTTCCCTATAACGTTTTACCTTCAAAGGTGTTATTTGTAATATTTTTAACTTCCTTAGGAAATGAAAATCAGATTTGTTCGTTTGGACATTTTACTTTGACCTTTAACTAAAAAGATTCCAGAGTGGTTTACTTAGATTAGTAATAAGATAGTTTCTCCTTTAAATATAGTTTCAAAAAAGCTTGCAATAAATATGAGAATGGGACTGCAATTAGAGAAATGCATTGTAATGTCTTTTGGATCCATAGTAATCATTTATAATTATTTGCATCGTAAGCATGTATTCATGTGTGCACAAATGTGTGTGCATGTGTGTATGTGTAAAAAAAAATTACTATGACTTTTATAAAGAAGGGCATGCAAAAATACATAGATTTTAAAGATGCCTGCTTTACTAGAAGAATGTTTTTCTTGTTCCACTTTTATAGCTCTTTGTCTTTCAACTCATTTACTAACCACACAAGTAATGGTATAAAGACTATCTTTGTTTGTGTAAGTTTTAATCACATATATTTCAAGGACTCAAGCGGAGTGTTCAAATAATGCATTTTAAAGGCCACTATGACACCATGCAGTTGTATATGTGATGAGGAGATGCTACATTTACTTTGAGAGAGAAAGAAAGGGAGAAATCTGTATTTCATTTGTTACACTACTAACTTCACTTTAGGTAATTGCATTCAGCTTTATTATTGCCCAGAGCAATAACTGATTGTTAGTTATTGAAGTCTGAAATGATTTTCTCATCTCCCAGGGGAATCTGAAGATTTACATGGTGCACAGCAGTAACTAATAGATATAATCTGGCCATAATGTAGCCAAAGAATGTGTTATTTACTTATTGAGAACATAGATGTTGAGCTTTCTAACATTTCCTAATGAAGTGGGGCAGATTTTATTTATTATATTTGAGAATCATGCATGTTTTTTTCCCTTTATTTTGTTTTGTTTCCTTAAAAATAAATTTAACAGGTTTTCTACTGTTGAAAGATGCTGATACTTAATTCTATTTTTCTGTACTTGGGAGAAAGTTCCATTGCACTCATTGGGTCTTGCAGGATTCAATCTGAGGGGATATCATAAAAGAAAAAAGTCAAGATTTGTTCTCTATAATTCCAGAGTGTAAGTACAGATTAATTAAGAAAAAAAATCAAAGTAACGGATTTCATAGCACTTTGAACAATTCAACATGGCAATCAATTGTCAAAATGGTGTGGTTTCTCTTCAGTGTATATGTTCAAACAGAGACTAGAAAGTCATTTATTAGGGATGCTTTGCTTCCTGAACTGGGCAATCAATTTAATTCTAAATTATAGATAATATAATATTATCCTAAATAATATTCGGTTGCTTTATAATAATAAGCCTGTCTCCTATGTTTCTATTAAAATTAGTGCTTTCCCATAACCAAGTTAAAGTTATATCCATCAGTCTTTCGGCAACCAGAAAAGTCAACATAAATTGTGACGACCCCATTGTTATCTGCACTCTGTTACAGTAGTAAAGACAGTAAATGGAGGTATTTCCCCATATTCTTTTCCACTCCCACAAACCATCACCTATTAGTGAGAAAATAACTATTAACCCTTCTCCCTAAAGTGGAGTGGAACAGTGAAGAGCTATTTTAGATTGACACTTAGAACTACAAGTGCCCAATTAATAGGTGACAGAAAATAAAAGGAAGTGCAGGGTAGGGTGAAAGGCCTTCTCCTTGTTATCATCACAGTCTGTTGTCCATGCCCCCTACGTATCATTAGAACTATTTCTGAACATGTATATCCCATGGACAGGAGAACATATGATAGGAAGCTACAAGAGAGGCCTGTTCTGATGCTTCTGCCTGACACAATTCTTTGCAAGGGAATAGGTGTCCTGGTAGTGACCAAGGACTTCTGACATTATGGCCAGTACCTGAAAGTTGCCAGGAAATAGCTACAGAGAGCATGCATGTTAAAATCAAGTAGTTGAGATTGGTATATGCTTGGCAATCATCACAATGGCACCTAGTGTTACTGCCAAAATGAAGCCGATTACAGATGTATAGTACAAAGAGCCATTTGGGAATTCTGCCAGCAAAAGCCCCTGAAGATATCAAGTGTCCAGTTTCTCTTGAAGCCAGATCAAAATTATTCCATAAAGCAGTGTCTAGCAATCCCAGCATTGTCAGTAAAGTGTGCTAAATCATGTCTGTTGCAAAAAGTATGTTGGATCAACACTACAATAAAGGCAGATCAGCTAACGACACCTTTAAGCTACTTCTGCTATGTGATGGGGCTGAGACAAAGGGAATGACTTGAAAATGTGGCATTGCATTCTAATAAAAAAAAACAGTGAGCATGATGCTTAAACAAATAAAATACCAGAAGTTGGCAAATATAGCTCTTCTAGTAAAGTCATTTTACTTAAACAAGTTCTTTCCCCTTTAGCCTTTATTAATTTTTTATTATATTGTTAATCCATTCCTTTTGGCATTATTGTAGAGTTTAATCTTTTGTCAATACCATGGAAATTTATGTCTACTCTTCACCTAACAGCTAATGAGTATTACAACTTGTTCGTACGCAAGGATAGAATTGTATTGTGTATATATGATACAGTTTTTACATATTGCTGCTGCATTTCCTGCTTCTAAAATCTATTTTTATTAATATTAAGTATTTTCATTTTTCAAAAAGCAGAGTTTTTGAAATGTGTAATTCTGTAATTTTGAATATCTTTCCTGTCATAATTTTGCTTTTCCGTATTTAATTAAATGCTTTCTTATGCTCATACAACAATCTAGATTCACTAGCAATGTAATCCGGGAGTCAGTTGACCAAAGCAGTTCAAAGTAGCCCACTAACTACAGATGAAGTCACCTAAATCAAGCCAGGAAGGCTCCAGCAGCTAATGTGACACATTATTCCATGATGGACTGCAGATAATGTGCACTAAAGCTGTCATATATTGCACTCAAGTCATATATCATATTGGTCCACTCTTGGAAACCCACTCATGCCATTGATACAGAGGAGAGTTTTCTTTTAAAGTAGAAGAAGAGTGCAGGTTAAATTAAAATCCCTTCTTTTCCCTGGAGCACTGTCCATCTCTACTTTCACATTCATCTTTTCACTAACCTTTATGCTTCTTCAATTGTATCGTGCGCTCCTGTGCCCACAGAACTTGAAACATGCCAAAAGATATCTTATAAAATATCCTTTTCCACCTTGGTATTCTTTAGATGTGTTGGGAGTACCATTCCCCAAATTCCAGGCAGTACTAAAGAACAGTGTTTCAGTCTACCAACATTGCATCTTCAAATTGCCATCCAGCAAATGCTGTCATACTTTGATCTAAAATCCTTCTCAGGTTTGCTAAAATATTTCTTTCATAGTAATATTTCTCATATATAACTCCATCTTTAGATACCATGATTCAAATGGAATTGAGTCAGAGATACTAGTTTTGTTGTCTTTTTGCAACTGCTTGAATCATTTGAGTTTGTTTTTTTCCTAGAAGATTTCTCCTAAATTGATGCATCAAACAACGTATTTATTTTGAGCTCTGGATTCATAAATGTGAGTCATGTCAGTCCTTAATTTTAGCTGGCTTATTTCAGCTGATTTGTTAACTACATAATTGACTCTGAAATTTGAAGTCCATTCTATTTTTATCAAGTTGATTTCCTATCTAAAGATTAAGAATAACATTATGTTATATCTGCTTTATCAGTGAGACCAGGTTTAATTAAATAAATATTTATTTATTAAATTTATATGCTGCTGATCTCCCTATCAAGTGACTATTAATTTAGAACTTCCAGTTTCAACTTTAACAAAATGAGACTAAAGTATACCTAGGTTTTTGGTAATGTACTACTAGTGACTTAACTTAATGTATTGGATTGGATCCAAAGTCAAGCTATTTCATCAATAGGATTTAAGTTAACCTTTATCCAACCTATAATTCTGAAGCCTGCTTACCATGCAAATTGTCCTTATAAAAATACTTTTCTTGACATTGGTTGTTTATTTAATTATCTTTGCAGACTAAATATGCATTAGTCAATGCTGACAGTACTGTAAATAATTTATATATTGCATTACATAATTTAGATTGCAGTATCATTAGAGAAATCTAAAGCTCTTCAAAATCAGTTTTTAAAATTGCTGTCAAATATTCCTAAAATCCAAATTAGACTCAATTTATTAATATAATATTCCTCAATATAAGATATCTGAGTTATAAAGGGTACATTATTATTTGCAAAAAATATGAGTATTTCAACAACAGCTTTACATATGGCTAGATCCTACTTTTGAATAAAGACAACTACCTTATTATTTAAATTATTTAAATTACCTTTTCATTAATGCATATCTCTGTTACATATAGCTAGAAATTGGTGTTTTCATTTGATGACATCAAAAAAGCTTTTGGAATCAAAGTACTTAAACCAAGCTAATCTGTTGTTCCCATTAAAATACTAACTAAAGGGGTTATCAGAACAATAGCCTGAAATTATATGATCATTTGAAACAGATACATTTTTTTTCAGCCAAATACAGGAGCTTTCTATTGAATTGCTTTATTAAATGAGCCATGTTAATATACAGCATATATATTAAATACATTTTAATATACAGTATGTACAATGTAAAAGACTGATGCCTATTTATAAATAGATAAATAGTAAATACAGTTTGTTCTAGTGGCTAAAGTACTAGGCTAAAAAACAGGAGACCATGAGTTCTAGTCCTGCTTTAGCCATGAAGGACAACTCACCTTGCATGGTGGTGGTTGTAGGAAAAGTAGGAGGACGGTATGTTGTATATGTTTGCCACCTTGAGTTATTTGTAGAAATAATAAAGGCAAATAGAAATAAATAAAAGTTTGATGGCAGTCTATATACAGTATGTAGTGTCAATGTGCTCTAATATCATGTCATGGGATTTCTCTGTTTCTTTAATATTAATAACAGTAAATACAAGTGCATTTGTTCATTTTGTTTGCTGATCACTGAAATCAGTCATTCTACCAAGTAAACAGGTAGAATTGAGTAAGTTAAGAAGTTAGCAAATTTGGTTCATAGACATGGCTCAACAGATACATGCAAAAAACATTTTAAATGCTGATCCCCAAACTTTTGAATACCAGGGATCGGTTCTGTGCAGACCATGGGTTCATGGTTTCATGCACTGCCTGTATCCCATGCATGCGTGGATCGGGCTTTGCTCGCTTATGTGGCCCCGTTCCTGGTGGGTTGTGGAACAGTGCTGCTTTGCAGCTTGGGGATTCGGGACCCCTACACTAGTACACTATTAGTACAATAGAAAAGGCAGATTTGAGAGTATTTGGTATTCTCTTGGTTGGTTGGTTGCTTGCAGACATTTTAGTACCCATCTAGGTAACATCATTAGTGCTCCTGTTTGCAGAGCTTATTCCCAGTTTATATACCAGATTAAATAGTAGTTTACCCTGCCAGTGTTTGTAGGAGTGTGATTTTCTTCTTGGTACCGTAGTTCCTTGATTAGAATATTTTTCTGTTTGTCTGCTGTTTGTCTGGTGTTAATCCCCACTTATCTGGGTTTTGGCCTCTAGAGAGATATGTTCTGGTCTTTTTGTTCCCTTCTGAAATGTTTTATTGTCTCTTTTGAATGGTTTGTGCATGTGGCTTATATCGATATGTAAATTGATGGCTGACTTCTTTGCATGTTAAGCTTCCAGAAATTCCCTAGCATCAAATTTCTCTTGGTCTAGGATGCTCAGTTTCCCAATTGAAGCTATGGTTGAGTTTGACTGTGAAATTAAGGAGTTTTTATTGTGTTTTCTGACTGCTAGATGTGTTCATGGATGCTCCTTGCTAGTCTTCTGCCTGTCTATCCTACATAGCAGCTATTACAGTCCTTACACTGTAAATTGTAGATGACTTCTGCTTTTTCTTCTTGGGCTAATGGGTCCTTAGGTTTATTTAAGATATTTTCAAAGGCTTTAGTTGATTTAGGCACTACAGTGTTGCTGTGTGGTTTTAATAGTAGGTTGTTTCTAAAGTGCTTTTGACATATGGCAGTGTTTTGTATGGCAGTTTTTGATGTCTGGAGGTGTTTGTATGGCAGTAATATATGGCATTTTTATATATTAAATTGTTACATAAGCAGGGAGAAAACCTCACACTGACCAGCATTGATGATGTTACCTAGTTGATGAATGAAACATCTATAAGCAAACAACCAAGTGCTTGCTGGACATGTAAAATTTTTGGATTCAAATAAACATATTGATACAGAAGAACTTAAAGATTAATGTTCAATTGAAGCAATAATAAGGTATTTTAGAACTGACAGAAAAGAGTCATGGAAGATTGTTTCGAAGTATGATTACTACAGTAAGACTATTATATGGACAAAGATGGAAACATTTTGCAACACACACACACACACACACGAGGAATGGTTGGTGAAACTGACAAAACTTGCTGAGATGGCCAGAGGCGCTTCTTTGATTACAAAAAGGTCACTATTGACATTCATCAATGACTGGAAACCCCTTATGCACTTTGATTATAAGAGTATGCATAACTTCCAAGAGGAAGGTTGGAATTACTTTTTTTCCATGTTTTCTTTTTTTCTGATTTTTTCTGTCTCTTTTTTCCTCTTTTCTCTTTCACATTTCTATATTTTTTCTTTGCATGTGCAAAATAATAATAATCCCAGGCATGGTCAGTACCAAATGAAATCAAAAGTGCTTTCATTTTCAACATTTTTGTAAGTATCTGCATAACACTTCCAGTTTCAACGCATTGTCGTATTTGTTGTAGCATTGTGCTGTGTATGTGTAGATGAATCAATACATTAGTCATCTTTCACCATCTCTCCTCAGCCATGTTGGTACAGAAGACTGATATATTAATAGTTTCTATTTAATTGCCTAATTCTGGAATAAATAGAGAATACACTTTTTTGTTATTTTCTAATATAAAATGTGTAGATGGAATTTCTCCCTCAGAATCCTTAATGAATTACTAACTGACCCAGTCAGCTGCTGGAGACCAAAACAATATTTTCCTGTGAAAGAAGTTTTTTTTTTGTTTCTTTCGTACAAAATTGCCTGTAGTTTTTATTATTGCAAGAACTGGCCCACTGAACTTAGCACGGAGTCGAAGGTCTCGATGTGAACACCATGATTAATGAGTTAGCCATTAATGCCAGTAGATTGAACAACTAAAATCTGATTATATTAAAGCGCTTCCCAAACATTAGGGTCACATTAACAGTTTATTGAAACAAGCTGATAAAATTTTAAATGGTCATCTAATTCCCCAGGGCTCCTAATTGTTGCATGATATATCACTCTGTAGAGAAATCTATTACATTGTTCCAAATGAGAAAATGCAATTTACTGTACCATTAGTGGGGCGGCCAAAGCATTTTAGTCCCTTGCAGTGGGAGCCTGGCCAGAAGATTACAAAATATATAGGTGTTTCCTGCACAAAATATTCTTAGCTTTCAGACATATTTGCTAAAGAGACATCACAATTAATAAAACATATCAAATTCATATATTTAAAACACATATACATTCAGGATTTAATTCAGGATTGGTGTATGGATCACGCTCAAATTACAATAAACTCTTTTTTTTGAATAAATCCTCTTGAGCATCAATGAATCAGAGTATACATCATTTTCTTCTTTTAACTGATGAAATATTTCAGTATCTGCCAGACTCAAAATAATAGGATTTAAAGTTGCAATCCGGTTTTTAAAAAATATATCACCCTTTTTTTCTTCATCAATGTAGCTTTGTATAAATATAAGATGAGGCAGATGTTATGTAAAATAAAAAATATCCAAAAATAATCAACCTAATTGGATTGAGAAGAAAGTGCAGCTCAGCTATTACCAAGGAATATTATTGCTAGTAACAGGCAGGATCTGAATTAGTCGGCTCACAGCTTTAGTTAAACTTGTCCCTAACTTGATCAGAGAAAACCTATTGGAATGAAATTTTGCTGATCCAATTTATAAAACTTTGAGCAGGACAATGATTGTAACTGAGAATAAAGTCTTTCTAATTTTTCAAAAATTATTATTTTTAACATTTTACATATCTAAGTGCATATGATGTTATTTGTATCTATAATTATCTGTAAAACAACTCCTTTGAAGATTACAAATTAACATTATAGCAGGCCTCTGGTTGGAATGGGAATGCAGAAAAAAAACTACCTAACATTTTCTCTGCCACCTCCTAAATTTTAAATTCACTTTAAGAGAGCAGACAAGCTTCCTCCTGCTTGTTTAATGTCCTCCCAGAATTTTTAGATTAGGCATGCCTCCTGGTGGATTCATTTCTCTGTCTCTATAGAGTGATATAAAAATTCTGCCAAAGTAGGTGCATCTGGATAGATTACCCCCAAAATTAGACAAGATAAAAGAAAATAATGCAATTAGAAAGGCAGTTTGAAGACATTAATGATCTAAAAGGTTAATTTAGAAAGAGAATGTCATAATTGCTTTGATGAAATATTCCTACACCTTTTTCATCCAAAACTGCATTTTACCAGAAACCATTCAGATGCCTCCGAGAAGCTCCTAAGCTCTGAATTACAGAATTTTATAGTCAGAACCAGTCATTTAGATCATTAAGTCCAATTCCTACTTAATGCAAAAATCAAATTAAAGCATCTCTATTAGATGGCTGTTTAGTCTCCACTTGAACACTTCCAATGAAGAGAAACCCACCCACTGTCTGAGTAATTGTTTCATTGTCAAATTGCTCTTAATGTGTTCTATTCTAATATACATTCAGAATAGAATGTATTCTTTTCAGTGGTCTATAATTCTGTGTCCTAAATTCTGGAACCATAGGGTTCCTTTAGATAGGACTATCTTTTATATACATCCTTTCAGATATTTGGAGAGCATGTTTATATTTCACATCAATTTTCTCAGGGTTAACTGTTTCCAATTTGATCATCCTCTCTTCAGAGGATTGGGGGGGGGGGTGTTTGCCTGGAATTCTCACCTCTTCCTGCTTATCAAACCACATGGCCCTGGAGCTATGACAGCAACCAGGATTTCCATTAAGCGATGTGGTCGCATGATGTCACATGAAGTTACATTTACATTTAGTGATAGTGGTAGTAATCCTGGTCCCAATTGCTGTTGTAACCTGAAGATTATGTTTATGGACTGCGTATAAGTCTTCTATTGCTCTTATACTGCAGTGAGTCATCATGAGTCTCTTAATGCTGTCTCCCTTCCCAGAATTTAAGGAATGCTTCTGTGTTCTTTGTTTACCTAAAGGCTTCTGAACATTTGCTTCAGAGCTTCCTCAGTGACTCTCTACAGGGAGGCAATCACTATCTGCTTTAGAAGCTTCCATTATCAAACTGCCTAGTCTGAATCTTCATTTTTTACCATTTTTGAAGATAGGAACAACATTGTTCTTCTCCAGTTATCCTGTACTTTACCATTTCTCCAAAATTTCTCAGCTATTACATAAGTTCAGACTATCAATTTCTTCAAAGTTCATTTAGTCCTGGAGATATAACAAGATTTACTCATTCAGGGGAAATAGTTTTTTTCCCTGACTAAATGATTATAATTAGTAATCAAGAAGCTTTTAGTATTTTCCTTCCTTCATTGAGCTGCTGGTATACCGTTGCTATCCTCTTCTGTTTTATTTATTTAATTATTTGAAACATAGCTGAATAAGCTATTTTGTTGTTAGTATGCTTCAGCTCATTTTCCATTTTGCTGTTCTAATGTCCTAATATCCACCTTTCGAGGCTACTTCTGTGTAGCCTTGCTTAATTAACTAATTCTGTTTCCATCTTCTATACATGTTCTTTTTTTTTTCTTATATCTTCACTAAGCTTTTTTATGTGGCATGTATATTGGCTTCTTCCCTTTTTGAATTTTTCCATCTTTGGAACTACTTGCAATTGTATTTTAATAACTCCTTTTTAGGAACTTCCCCTTATTTTGGGTTGCCTTTTGCTTTAGTTTCTTTTGCCACGAAATGCTATTTATAATTGCACTACATTGATTAAAATCTACTTTTCTAAAGCTCAAGGGACACAAAGGACTACACTTAGCCTTAGTTCCCCTTGAGCTCAAGAATTCCAAATTATATTTGCCTTGGCATTCATCTAATCCAGCCTTTCTCAAATTGTTGCCCTCCAAATGTACTGGATTTTGGCAAGTACAATAAATATGGAAAACATGAGATGAGAAAAGACTTATACAATGTTTATTTAACCATGTAAAATATCACCCGTAGTCACATATTTTATATTCCAAGAATATTCCATATAAAATGACATGTCTCTTCATCAGATGTAGACCTTTTCCTAACCAGCACTAATTATCCAAATTTATTTACTATCACAGATAAAGCATGGGCTAGGAGAGGACAGAGAAAAGAAAAAAAACATAGGTTGCCCTAGTTTAAGCACCGAACCAATCTATACTCAGGTTGCTGCTCCAAATAGTTAAACAATTCAGCCTGATTATTTTTTCCCACTAGAATATCAGTGTTTTCTGGCCCCATAGAATTCCCACAAGGCTGTACAGTTAGCGTATCTTTTAGACAAGATATTTCTAAAGAAAATTCATTGAGAAGCATGTCATAATTCATATATCAAAATCACTGCAGGAAGCACAGAATTGAAGATTAGTTGTATGTCAGTCTGATAATTTAAAATATCAGTTTTATGTGCAATCTATGTTTAACTTTGTTTTAATGTTAGGAAATACCTTAGGTATAATTTGGACCATTTCTTCAGAGAGTATAAATTGGTTTCTATCATAGAAGGGAGATTGGCTTTTCATCTGAAGGTGACTAAAAATGAAGGATTTTTTATTGATAGCTGAATTTAGTATCATCTGACAGCATCCTCTTAGCATCCTTTAAAATGCCACTGATGGCATAAATATCACAATAACATTTAATTAATGTTAAGCTGGCACATATCCAGGAAAAGCATCATAAATGTTGACATTCGAACATGTTTAGTATGAGCATAATTCAACAGTTTAAATTAAAGGAAATCAACTTAGTTAGAATGCGGACATTATTTTCATCTCAGATGATAATGTATGTTATCATATCAAGCAGTATTCTTACTGGGAAACATTCCACTGTCCAGTAACTCAGTGTTGCTGTTGGAATGCCATAGAAAAGGAACCTAGAACCATTCAAGTATGGGTACCATCTCATGAAAAAAATATGAATTGGTTCCTCTTTGTGTGTATGTAAGTGGGAAGATAGGAGATAGACTTTTGAGCACACAGCAATATAGTAAACATTAAACTCAACTATCTCATACTCTAACCAGAGGGGTGTGTGATTTTTATTGGCTGCAGGATTGCATCAATTGTTGAATAGAATGACAGGCCTGTTCAGTAAAATGGGATAAAGTCACATTTTTTAAAAAAAAATAAGGCTTTAAAAAGATAGCAGCATACTGAAAATTCAGTTAGCTAGAGTCTAAGGAGTTTTACACATTCATTTTATAAAATTAGTATTCAAAAATAGCTCCCTAATTAATATATTGAGAACCAGTTTGGTGTAGTGCTTAAGAAGAAATGGCTAACTAGAAACCTCACCTTAGGCATAAACCAGCTGGGTGACCTTGGTCCAATCACTCTTTCTCAACCCTAGGAAGACAGCAATGCCAAACACTTCCAAAATTTTGCCAGGCAAAGTAAGCAACTTGTCCAGGCAGTTGCCAGGAATTAATACTGATTGAAAAGTGCACACATTTGTTTTTTAATGTATTAAAGTATTTTAGGAAATAGCCCCTTTCGATAGCCCTGTCACCAATCTGCTCTTATGTTTTCATTTCTCATGCTAACAGAATGTGTTATCTCCCAATATACAAATCTTGTCTTAGTGAGAAACATCTATACAAGAATTTTTGAATAAAGAAAAGAGTGTTTAATAACTGCAACACAACAACAATCCCCTTGCTTTCTGTATCACCCCTTTCTCACAATTTTCTTAATCTCTTCCTTTTCTCTGAATGCAACCTTCCTACTTCAGTGGATCTTCCTAGTCTCACTTTATTGGGTAAATCCAGTGGTGGGGCTGCTGCATGGTCGGAAAGTTTCAGGCGAACCTCTAGCTGTGGTCACTGGCTGGGCCCACCCGCCTGCCCGCCCGCCCTTGTGCTATGCTTCTCATAAATAACTAACTTTTCCCCCACCCACGCTGCCCAGGTGAGTTCCGCACTGGCCCTGCTGTACTCACCGGAACTGCCCGAGTCGATTAGCTACCTGTTTGAAGCTGTGTTTCAGTTCCAAAGCGGTGCATGTGAGCGACACGAGAGCGGACACACACGCTCACAACCAGCAAACCACTTGTCAATGTAAGTGCAGCCCATCTCTGGATAAATCCTAAATCGATTCAGATCCCTCCGCACTTCCTCCTTTGACCTGGATCATCCCCAGCCAGTTTCTGGCTGTTCTGCTTCTTTCCATTTAGGAAGCATCAGAAATGAAGCCATCTTTTACATTTCTTTTATTGACAAGTTGGTGACTTTACGGATGGTACTTCAAAACGAAGTGCTACCATCCACCCACAGCATTCTTATTTCTTCAAGAATCTCTCTCTGGTTCTTTGTTGAGTATTGCAGTATTCTGGGGTGGCTGATCAGCTCTGCTGACCAATCAAAGGGGGGAAAATAGAAGAAATAATAGCTTATGAAGGAGAATTTTATATTGTCCACCAATATGATGCAGGAGGTTTCACAGCAGAGCAGCCAGCAGTAGCATTGTGTATATCTTTCTCCCCTTTTCTTTTTAAATATTTTATTCAAAGGACATCTTCACATCATTTATATAGGTAGACAACAGACGCAGCTTTAGCCCAAGGCAACATGAGGTTATCATCTGAAGAAGTGGAGCAGAAGAGAGGCAAATGTGAGCTATGGAAAATGCAATCTCTGGTTATATAATTAGTCTTCTGCAGCAAAGATAAGTCTTGTGACATCTTAATAACTAACAACTTTATTATCACATAACAATTCATGGATCACAATCTAGTTCATCAGATGTCTGCAGTACAGAGACTTACACAGAATTGATGAATAGCAGTGGGGGTTTCCAGAATTTCCCAGAGATTGTGCTCCATTTTAATTTGTCTGCATCATATAGGTATCAATTGGATTTGGGGGCTAGTCATGGGTGTCAATAAACTTAGGTTAAGCAGGAGACATGATAAATGAATACCAATAAAAACAAAACTTCCCTAATGTTTTTCTGAATATTTATTCAAAATCCTACAAATTCATGGTGCCTTTAATACTATTGTCATCCCTGAAATAAATCACTGTGTGTACTTCCTGTGATCTTTCAGAAGGCAATAAAACAGATTGTTTTTAATGGCTGTTCCAGCAATGAAAAATATCTTTGTTAGGTGGAAACAACAAATTGGATGCTATTTCAATTCCTTTTAATGGCGCGAGGATCTTTGCAACATGCTGTGAAAAATATTCTCTTAATGATAGGCCTGTGGCACAACTTAAGGAGTCATCAAGAAATAAATGCTTGGCTGTCTGGCTGGCAGCTTGGTGTCCCTTAATTGAAGTATTATAAGATTCTGTGAAGAATAAACCCTCTGGGGTATTGTAGCTAAATGGCACGGACACCTCTGATGAGACATGTAGATGAAGACATGTCAATAGAATCTTCACCAATTTGCTGTAATAGGAGGGACTGATTAATTTTGTAACTATGGCTGCTTCTATTAGCAAACTTAAAGAATGATTTGGACTTTATTAAGCAAGATGTTTCTTTTTTTTCCAAGAGACTCCTGCACCAGAGTTATTTATTTCCAAAAATGAAACAATATTCTGTTCTCGTAAGGATCTTAGTTTGTTGTTTTGCTTGTTACATAATAATGTAATACACAAATAAATAGAAAATGAAGAATAAAAGAAAGAACAGAACAGAACGGAACAGAATGGAACAGAACAGAACAATAACTTTATTGTCATTTTGAATGTACACTAATTGGCATGCATTAAAATGAAATTTCATTGCATACAGCTCTGAGAGGGTCACCACCTCCAATATATACTACATAACCATGACAGAATAAATAAAATAAAATAATAAAACTAAACTAAATTAAATTAAACTAAATTAAATTAAATTAAATTAATAAATAGACAAAATAGACAAATAAACAGAAAATGAAGAAGCTAACATGTTCTGGGACTGAACTCAGACTGAAACTCAGACAAGCATCTGCAATACCCAAGACTTAACAATTGTTGATAACAAAGACAAAAAAATCTGGATAGTGGACATTTCAATACCTAGAGACAACAAAACAGAAAAGATCTGGACATTTAAGTTCAAATAATTCACTCAGCACTCAGATTGTAAACAATCTAAATAAGAGTT